>PITA01004054.1:0-129257 GCA_004023965.1 Spilogale gracilis
CAAAGCAGAGACAGAATATGATGAGCCATTCATAAAAGACAATCTCATAAGTAATCAGGAACATACACACTTAAACGATTCCACTGAGATGGCTGGGTGGCTCAGTAGGTCAAGCATCTGCCTTTGGCTCAGGTAATGTTCCTGCAGTTCTAGGATAGAGCTCTGTGTTGGGCTCCCCGCTTATGCTGGGCTCCCCACCTCTGCTTTTCCCTCTGCCTGCCACTCCCCCTGCTTGTTTGCTCTCTATGACAAATAAATAAAATCTTTAAAAAAACAAACAATTTTGGGGCGCCTGGGTGGCTCAGTTGGTTAAGCGACTGCCTTCCGCTTCAGGTCATGATCCTGGAGACCCGGGATCGAACCCCACATCGGGCTCCCTGCTCGGCGGGAGGCCTGCTTCTCCCTCTCTCAGTCCCTCTGCTTGTGTTCCCTCTCTAGCTGTGTTTCTCTCTGTCAAATAAATAAATAAAATCTTTAAAAACAAAACAAAAACAAAAAACCAATTTCATTTTTTCACTCATCGAATTAACAAAATTTAAAACACTGATTTCCATACCGGACAAAGACATGGGAAAACAGATATTATCATCACTATGGCTTGAACTATAAACTGGCAGAAGCTCTGAAGGGCAATTGGCCAGCAGTCAGGCAGGCGTCAGACACACGTACCCTCCACTTACTGGTCTCTGGAATGTAGAAGTCCCCAGAGGCCCACAAAACTCAGGAACAAGGCTGTCCCTAAACCACTAGATTCTGTATCAAAAACAAAACAGCCCAATCTGACAGAAGATGGTGAAATATGCTTTCATACATCCACCCAGTGAAAGCATGAGGCAGCTACTGACAAGAAGATAAGTCTCTGTGTAACCCGTGGGGAAACATGTCACAACATCTGCTGTAAACAAACACTAGTTACAAAATGGTTCACATTCTGTGATTCTATTTTTGTAAAAACAAACAAAAAAAGTAAAATAATGTACTTTGTATAGCAAGAAACATCTAGAAGAATGCATACTAAGCTATTAATAGTGGATACTATCTCTGGGAATGGTATCATGGGAAATTTTCACTTTCTAAATTACAATATTTCTGTAATGTTTTAATTAAGCAAAATCACTTCTTTTTAAAGTAAAGAAACATCTTTTTTTTTTTTTAAAGATTTTATTTATTTATTTGACATAGAGAGAGAGATCACAAGTAGGTAGAGAGGCAGGCAGAGAGAGCTGAGGAAGCAGGCTCCCTGCCGAGCAGAGAGCCCGATGTGGGCCTCGATCTCAGGACCCTGAGATCAATGACCTGAGCTGAAGGCAGAGGCTTTAACCCACTGAGCCACCCAGGTGCCCCAATATCACTTTTCTAATAAAAATAAGGAATAATGAAAAAAAAAAAAGGAATTAAAAAAAGAAATAAAAACACCTCCACTTTTCTGAAAAAAGGGCAGCGAGGGCTAACTATGATCCCAATGAATGTCAGGTAACAATCACTGCACAAAGTATTTTCCTCTAAAGAGGAGGAGGCAGAAGATGGTCTGGAACAGCTGGGAGCCCATACGTGCTGATAAGGGGCCCAACCCCCAGTTCCCAGGCAGGACTGGTGTGGTGGGAATGATGGCAACAGGGCCAGGCCTTCAGACACAGCAGTCTGCACAGCACCCTTGCCCCCACCACCCACCAGGAAGGCTGTGGCTGAAACAGCACAGTGAAGGAAAAGCACACACAACACTGGACTGTCAACTATTTTTTTTCACCTCTGATCTCCAAGTGGCTCTCAGATCACCATTTAAGATTAGAAATGCTTTAAATGAAAAGCTCACAATGAAAATCAGATGGGCTACAAGGAACTGGTGGTGATTTCATGGATAAAAGCTATAGAAACCTAGTGTGTCCTAAAAAGATAACAATGAATGCCAAGAGCTGGAATGGCACAATGCTGGAAAGCTGGTCAAAGAAAGGGTGTTAATCAACTAACTAGCCTCTACCGAAACCTCTGACTGATGAAGCCAAGACTGGGAAGGGGAAACGAATAGAGAGGGAACACAAACAAAACCTGAAACACTGAGGATGCTACACATTCGAACACAGTTATGTATTTAATCCTCATGACAACCCAGGGAGTGCTACAGAAGAGGAGGCTCAAAAAGGTCCATGACTTGGTCAAAAAGGTCCATGACTTGCTCAAAGTTAACAAAGCGACAAAGCCCCAGGTTTGGATTTGAATCTAGTCTGCCTAAAGTCCAGCGCATTTGCAGCTCCTCCCATCAGCCAGTGTGCCAGCCCCAAACTTCCCAATGTCAGAGCCTGTGTCCTCGGTCTTCCCAGGCAGACTCACCTGTGAACTGGACGGCAGAGACTGGGAGCTGGGCTCCTCTGATGGGGCTACTCCCGAGCCCATGGGGCTCAGTGTTGTGATTCGGCTTGGCTGGCCACGCAGTGTCAGAGTAATGGTGGTAGGGACCTTCAAGCCTTACAGAGACGGGGAGAGGAGGGTTGTTTGTCAGTCTCCACTATCTCCTCCTGGAGTGTTTCTTCACATCACATGCCAGGCCCTCAACCTCCCACCTCAGAATCCTTCCCCGATGGGTCAGCTCCACCCTATTGGTCATTCTAAAAGAAACAGGAAATAGCTGTGTTCTTCCAAGCTCTCTGGGGGATGGACCCACACAGCTGAATCCTTGAGGGTCAATACCAAGACCCTGTTGAGTGGGGTTCAACAAAATGCCCAGCCCATGTGAGAGGGAAAGGTCCTAGGGAAAGATCCCATATCTAAGAGTCGAGTCCCCACAGCTGTCATGAGAGACTCACCTGATGCTTGGTTAGAGATCTGAGCCAGGCCAGGGAGGCTGCTTGCCAACTTAGCGAGGCCCCCGTTGGTCAGCAGCTGGTGGATGGCGGTGGGCTTCGCACCAGGAGTGGCACCCAAGGAGGAGAGAGTTGTGGCCACAGGAATGGTACGGACAATGGTGCTGGTGCCCGTGGTGATAGCACCCAGGCTCTGCATGGGGGTGGGCAACTTCACACTGGTGGCCTGCAGGACACACAGGCCCAGGTGATCAGAGGCTATTGCCCAACAGCAAGCAACATCCAATTATGGAGGGCCCGGAGCATTAAAGGCTACCGTGTATTTCACACCCACTATATGCAAGGTACCTTCGCCATATACTATCTTATTTAATACTTCTCCATAACGATCACATTTAATACTCAAAACAAGCATCTGAGAGAAATATTATTATCCTAATTTTACAGAAAAGGATACAAAGATACAGAGAGGTCAAAAAACTTGCCCAAGGTCACACTGTAAGTAATGGAGCCTTAAGCTTTGATAGCCCCCAGGCATGTGTCAGAAAGCTGTCTGTCTTGACCCAGACTCCAGACCCAGGTTCCCTGCCAAAACCAACTAAACTGAGAAGGCCACCTCCCCACAGCTGCCCAGCCCAATGGAAGGCAGAAGTGCACCTGTGGGGCTGGCCCTGGCGAAGGATTTGCTGGGAGGCCAGAGGTCTTGCTGCTGATATCCTGCAAGCTGAAGCTGAGGCCTTGTAGGAGGCTGCTGGCTGATGTGGCTCCTAAGAGAAGACAGAACAGATGTCAGCACAGACTCTATCCCTTATTCCAAGAGCAGCCACACCCACCCACCCTCAATGCCAGCTAAAATGCCGATCCTCTTCCCCTGGGACATTCCCAGTGCTCTCGGAAAGATGCCAGGAAGGAGTCCCCAAGCATGCACACTGCATGCTCACATGAGGGAAGGTACTATGCTAGACACACTACCTTGAATTTGCTCCGCATATCCCATCCTGCTCTGAACCACCTATCTTACATTTTTGGAGAGTTTTAGGAAAACCAAAGAGAGCTTGAACCCCACACACTTTTTAGAAATCTAAATTCCATCCTTTCCAGGGAAAAGGACAGCTTCTTAAGCAAAAAGAATTCCAAATACCTGATTTACATTTGGCCACAAAGCAAAGAAGGAGGTCCTCCTGAAAGAGGACACCTGCAGAGCCTCGCCTGCTGGGCCCAGGCAACCAGCCTTCCATGTAGGGTGGGGTGGCGAAAGTGAAGAGATACACAGAGGCAAAAAGGTGCCTCATTTTGCTAATGTTAGTACATACAGCACAATCTCCAGTTTTCTGCAATCAGATGTGCTCAAAAACACCGCAATAAACACAACACCCCCATCTTCCACCAGCTATTTCTCCTCCTTATAGAACAAGAGCCACTGCCTGCAGACTGGGATACTTACTCACTGTAGATACTGAGACCAAGAACTCCCCCACCTCAAGGCTAATTCCAGCTTCTCATCAAGCCTCTAGGAAAGCCTGCAGCTCAGAGGAGCATCCCCCAGATTCAGCTGCTTTCCCAGGACCACCCACCAGCAGCAGCCCAGAAGAGACTTTGCTGGGATGTGGGGAATGCTGGGCTACAGATACCTGGGAGAGAGCTGCCAGAAGAGGTGGCCACCAGACGGCTCTGGAGTGTGTGCAAGGCATTGGGTGTGGTGCCGCTGGACACTGAGGAGGCTGGGCTGGCTGAGACTCCTCCTTCAGAAGCACTTGACCTAGAGACAAAGACAGGAGCTCTATTATCCAAAGGTCAGAGGGCAGCAGACCCTGGCAACACAGGGAGGGTCCATAGTGGGGCCCAGCAATGCTTTCAGCAGTAGACACTAGAACCTAGAGTTTCTTTGTCCCATATTCTGAATCTGGCCTCTAGACCTTCTGAAAGTCAGTCCTAAAGTAAAGACTTCAAACCTTGAAGCAAGAGCTACGGGATGCTTTGAAAACTTTAAGTAAAAAAAGAATTCTGAATTGAGCCCCTCCCCTCCCCACAGACAAAGATCCGACTCAGAAAGAAGTCACATTCACAAAACTGACAGAATACAGACTCTACCATCTTTCCAAAGCACAAAATGGACCGAAGAAAAGGTGAAGAGAAAGAAAGGAACAGAACCAGAAAGGCCAAGACATAGACTCACTTGGTAGTGGTGAGAAGCCCTGTGAGATCCTTGGCCCCTGCTGAAGCCTGCCCCAGTGTCATGGTGATGGGCTTCCCTCCCGCAGCTGAAAAACAGAAGACCCCAAGGCCACCGGTCAGTCCTGCCTGGCCCACACTTCTCAGGGTTTTACAGCCCAAGCTAAATGCGAAATATTACAGACAAAGACTGGAAGAAGAAGAAAAACAAAGAATAAGTATAGTAGAATACGGAGTTATTTTTTTCTTCTGTTTTTTAAGCTTCCTGGAATATCTTTTTTTTTCTTTTTTTATGGTTTTATTTATTTATTTGACAGAGAGAGAGAGATCACAAGTAGGTAGAAGAGGGAGGCAGAGAGAGAGGGGGAAGCAGGCTCCCTGCTGAGCAGAGAGCCCAATTCGGGCCTTGATCCCAGGACCCTGAGATCATGACCTGAGCCAAAGGCATAGTGCTTAACCCTCTGAGCCACCCAGGCACCCATTTTTTTTTTTAAGATTTTATTTATTTATTTGACAGAGAGAAACACAGCTAGAGAGGGAACACAGGCAGGGGGAGTGGGAGAGGCAGAAATAGAAGCAGGCTTCCCACCAAGCAGGGAGCCCAACGTGGGGCTTGATCTTGGGACTCCAGGATCATGACTTAAGCCGAAGACAGAAGCTTAATGACTGAGCCACCCAGGCGCCCCCCACCCTTTTAAGGTTTTATTTTTAAGTAGTCTCTATATCCAACATGGGGCTCACACTTACAACTCTGAGATCAAGAGTCATGCTCTACTAAGCCAGCAAGGCATCCCTGGAATATTTTCTTATCTTTAACTGAAACTGATAAAGAACAAAATATGATGCTTTGAGTGATCCCACAGCTCCTTTGGATCCTCGTTCTGCCTCCCTGATCCTGCTTCAGACCAGGTCACTGCCTGCTTTTACCCCATGTGCTACCATGTGTCCTCTTTGCTCAAGGCACATCTTGCATTAAAGTAGAGGCTGAGCAGTATAGCAAGTAGTCACCAAGAGTGCAATGTTATGTGGTCTGAGAGAGCTTAGTTTTAATTTATTTAATTTTAAATTTAATTATTTTTAAAAATATTTTATTTATTTGACAGAGAGAGCACAAGCAGGCAGAGCAGCAGGCAGAGGAAGAGAGAGAAGCAGGTTCTCCCTTTGAGCAGGGAGCCCGATGCAGGGCTTGATTCCAGGACCCTGGGATCATGACCTGAGCCAAAGGTAGACAACCAACCGAATGAGCTACTCAGGCACCCCTTTTTATTATTTTTTAAAAGTTTTTATTTACTTATTTTTTTTTAAAGATTTTATTTATTTATTTGACAGAGAGAAACACAGTGAGAGAGGGAACACAAGCAGAGGGAGTGAGAGAGGGAGAAGCAGGCCCCCTGCCAAGCAGGGAGCCCGATGTGGAGCTCGATCCTGGGTCTCTGGGATCATGAACTGAGCTGAAGGCAGTCGCTTAACCAACTGAGACACCCAGGCGCCCCTTTATTTACTTATTTAACAGAGAAAGAGCACAAGTAGGCAGAGCAGCAGACAGGAGAGGGAGAAGCAGGCCCTCCTCTGAGCAGGGAGTCTGATGCGAGGCTGAGCTCAGTTTTTCTTTAAACAGGCCAAGAAAAACTCACCTTCTGGAGCTCCTCCTTGGGAAGGAGTACAAGGCCCTCCAGCTGGGTCCCCTTGGGAGATAAGGGACACCTTGATTTTCGGTCTCTTGGAGGTCTTACTGCCAGGAAGAGGACTGGAGGGATGGTGGCGCTTCAGCTGAACCCTAAGATCCTCTTTCTCTGCCTCTTCTGTTTGTTCTGATGAAATGGGAACTAAGAGATGGAACTGAGGTAAGGTCTTCCATAATCCAAAAAAACCCGAGACACTGATAGCGCTAGCCAGGCATGCCTGTGTCACACACAAGGTCATACTTCAAAGGCAACTGCCAATGCTTCAGTCCCATCCCACTCAGGTCCCACCTGTGGTAGAAGGTCACCTTACCCTCTCAGAGGATGGGTCCATCCCCAGCCCTTACCCTGTTTTGGAGTTAGAAGGAAGGAGGCTCTGAGTTGGTGGGAACAAAAAGAAAGAAGACACCCTGACCCTGCCTAGCAAAGGCCAACCAAAAAACAGAGGACTCACTATAGAGGATCCAGGCAGTGCTTCCTGGACTCAGCGTCATAATTTTTCTATCTCAAGCCACACCCAAATCACACAGCTGGGGGACAGTACACATTCCACAAAGAAGCAATAAAGGAGCACACTACCCAGTCCTCTCTAAAAAGGAGAATTTCACAAGGCTCTCAGGGTCCTACTCTGTCCTAAGAGCCCAAGGTTGAGGGTTTGCTTCAACAAGAAGGATTACTGCCAGGAATCAAGGCTGGGTTTAAGTAGCTACTAGGCAAGGGAGCATGTTAGCCAAGACAACTTCACTGCTCCTGCCCAAAAGCCACAGAGCACCAGTGGCCCATGTCGGAACTAGTCCCCAGGTCATTTGTACTAGTACAGAGAAAGGCCAATTGTTCACAAATGGGATTTCCCTTCTGCTGAATCCAACAGACTCATCCTGCACATGGCCACACCTCTTGGACTCTGAAGTTATCCTTCAGGTTTCCTCAGAGATTCCCTTCTCTTTAAAACCAGAAGCCCACTCTAGGCCCTCTTAGCATAGGCAGTCAGGGGTAGGATGGGGAGGTAAGTGGTAGTCATATGAGGAAGGCAGGCAGGAATGGGGATCTTGGAGTCTGGGCCACAGGGCATAACCAGCTAGAAGGATCGCTTAGGGTATAAACGCATTGACCAAAATCAGATTAGGAAGGAGGGTAAAAGGGAAAGGAGACACAGGTTTTATGCTAATAGTGGCTGGTGTGCTTGTAGCGGCCAGGATAGAAGCAGGAAACCAGAGGCAGGGAGAAACACACACAAGGAACTCAGGTTCACAGGCAATGGGCTACAGGCAAACATAGGAGAAGCAGAGCCAAGGACCCCAAGAGCAAAAAAGGAAAAACCATGAGATGCAAACAGAAAGTATGGAGAAAAAGCAAATACTATGGGGAGGAGTAATAAGCAAAAGGAGTCAGCCAAGAAAAGAATCAGAAGACAGAAAAAGGAAGAGAGAAAAGAAGAGCAGGAAACCAGAGACAAGTAAGAGGTAGGATCGGAAAGAAACAAGGGAAAGTGGAGAGAAGCAGAGAGCACAGCATGAAAAGGCGAGAGGGAGAGCAATACTCACCAAAGAGACAGGAGGAGGCGCCGGGAGGAAGAGCTTTCCTCACCAGCATATTTTGTTTCAGAAAAGCAGCAAACTGTGCTGGAATGAATCAGAAAGAATTACAGGATCACACCCAGCCACAGAAAGGAGAAAAGGAGAGGGAATAAGAAAAAGATATGAAAATGTTCTAGAAAATGATCTACAGGACTTTTTCCAGAATTACTGCATGGGTTTGAAAACTGACTCCTAGCAGCAACATGGAATCATCTATAAACTGAAAATAATAAATGTACCTGCCTCGTGGGGCCACTGCCAAGATTTAATGAGCCAACAGCAAATCAAATGCCAGAAAAACGGCATGGCACATAGTCAGGGTTCCATGGCTGCTACTCACTGCCACAATATTCTGGGTCCTATTTCAAACCCAGATTACCAATCAGCCTTCCAGAACTCCTTAGACTCTCAACTAATTATCCCCTCCGGAAGCACACTGTCTCTTCATCAAAAGCCTAAGCGACCACCACCCACCCAGAACCTGGCTCTGGCCACCACTTAAGATCAGGTCACAGACCATCCATGTGGCTCCAAGAGCCCTGGGGTTTTTTTCTTCTTTTTTTGTCTTTTTGCCTTCACCAATCCACTCACACGTGCTCCTAGTTAGCCCTACTCTTAAGGGCACCCTCACAAGTGGCTTGGGTTTAAGTCCTAACTCTTTGGCTCCACTAAAAGAAACACAGGGGAAATGAGCAGAACAGCCTGCTGTCACCTCTGTGTCTCTACGTGACAGTCAGCTCTGGGGCTGCCTCCTCCCAGGTACCCAAGACTTCAGATTATACATATTCCTGGATACATCACCAAACATAATGCCCACGAGGCCTTACCTTGGGGCTGCCCAACCAGACCAAAGTGGGATGGGGGAAAGTCATTGTTTCTTTTCTTCCTATCTCAAACACTGTCCCTTTTCTTTAAGCTTCAGTATCACTCACTGTTCTCCAGACTCCACATACAAATAATTCCCAGCCTAATCTAAAGCCTATCTGAAGCAACCCCAATAAACTTCACTGGAAGTTCCAGTGTGGAAGCCTTAACTTTTCAAGGGAAAAACAAAGAAAGGGCATGATGCCAACTGCACTGTCCTGGAATCTGAGGAATAAAGCAAATCACCCTATCCACATGATCGGAAGAATGCCCTGACTGTAGGAGTGGCTGGCAGGGTGCAGAACAGAACAAGCAGCATCCCCAACTGGGAGTCAGAAAAAATTTTGAGGCAAATACACACGTAGTCAGTCATAAAACCTAAACTTCCCCGAAACACCAAAGCAAAGCTATAATTAATGGAACTATACAGTTCCACTAATGCAAAGACCTTTTGTGATGTCTTACCCTTTGAAAACAATCCTTGGTATTCATTTCAACCTAATTTTGTCTGGATAGAAATGGGGGAAGAAGCATGCCCCTGGAAGAAGCTGCAGATACCAATACTTTTCAAATGCCACATGACATCATCCCAAAAGATAAACTGAGAAGCCGCTGGGCCAAGAAGCCTATACCTTGGGCTTGTTTATGGGTCAGCACAGCTTCCGTCCGCTGCACATGTCTCTTCAGGAGCTGAGAGCTCCCCATCTGACTGGACTTCTGGGCAGAGGTCACTGTAGTCACTTTGGTCTTGGGACTGGAAGTGGGGCTGCTAGACACGCTGGAAAGATCCTGAGTAGGGCAAGAAGGATAAGAGCTGAGCCAACTGTTTGGATCTGACCATGAATTTTATTATATCTCCCTGGAATTCCCTGCTCAGAAATTCTCCTCATAGGAACTCAAAGGTCTGCAGCACTGGCAAGGCAGACAAGCACCCAAAGGAACTGAAGGAACTAATTTCACAGTCCTACTTGCCCAGCCAAAGTGCTCCCTCCCTGCCTGCGTTACCTCTGAGCCTGAAGGTGAGGCAGGCAGCTTGGCAGCTGGGGAGGCAGGCCGACTGCCCCGCTCGGGGACCTCAAAGGCCAGATCTCTTCGGGCTGCGTCTCGAGGCTTCTTCTTCTTCTCAGCATCCTGATCCCGAGGCTCAGAGCCCATGTGCCCCTCAGCGCGAGTGAGGACCCCAGTAAGAAAGTCCACGATCTCATCCTAGTGTGAAGAGGGGCCCGCGCCACTCAGTCCTCAGTCTAGGAAACAGGAACCTCCCCGACAGGTTCAACTCAGTTCAATTAACCCTGGCTCTGGTATCAGGTGTGCTGGCCCCTCTCCATGCACACTGAGCCAGATACAAACCCCAGCCTTGGCCAAAGACGAGTAGGAGCCTGTTCCCCAAAGCCTCTGTGGGGCAGCACTCTGGGGTGGTTGTGCTCCCCCACTCCTCCAATAAACTCCTTCTCCCCAATGCTCCATACACATGTCCACCTCTTCACCTCTCTTTCCCCTCTGCTTTACAATTTCTACTTCTATCAGAGCCCCCACTGGAAGCTCCTTCACCCTTCAGAGCCAAAGACACTGCTGACAACAAGATCAGCCTAAAAGGTTATAGAAAGACAAGCCTCGATGAGAAAAACACATAAAACAACTGTGTACCTGAATACACCTGTCCACCATGCTCTGAGTCAGCCCCTCTGATTTCTTCTTTGCTTTGCTTATTCTAAGAGACAGAGAGAAGGAAATGTTTACTTTAAACATTCCATGGCATCATATGGAAGCAAGAATGGATTTCTCTTCTGTGTTCGCTGTTCTCTGGGCCCCGGAAGGAAGACTGCATTAGCCCTCAGGCAAATATCACCACGTCTCTGAACCTCATGTTCCATAGCTGCAAAACAGGGAATCCTAACACCTCACTCAAGGACTTGTGGGGATTACAAAAATAATATATACAGAGAACCAGAGAATGTAAGAAAATTGCCTAGGGGTGTACATTCCAAAAGTTTTATACCTATGGCTTCCCAGATAAACTCTGACTTCTACAACCTCATCTAGAAGTCCCCCAACAAAGGCCCAAACACTGAGATTACTGGATGCTGCTGAAATGAGATGAGTAGTAGACGAAAGGTGGTCCCAGGTTATTTCTAAAAGGTAAGAGAAAATGGCTACAGATGGTTACATTCCCCTCTTTGGAGGTTAGTTTTAAAACCCCTGGCTTCTGACTGAGGGGCTCAGCAGAGAGAAAAACAGGGCCCTAAGTGACAGGGTGAACAACATTCTGAGCCTCCAAATTCAGAGGCCCCAATTTAATGGTTGTTGGTCTCTGACCTTGGGTAGCAGCCTCATCTTACAGATAAGGACAGCAAGTCCCAGAAGTTAAGCAGTTAACCCAGGGTTCATAGCAAAGCAACCAGGACTAAACTGAGGTCTCCTGATTCTCGGGCCAACACTCAAGCCCCTTGCAAACACGTCTCATCAGCAGCCTCACAACTTAACTTCCACATAAGTGGTCCCACCTCTCGTGTTCCTTCACTGCTACTCAAAACACACACACACACACACAAAATCAGTCCTATAGATAAGAATGTCTTAATAACCAACAAAGACAATGTATTTACAAGAAAACAATGCTTTTAACACCAAATGATTAGATTCCAGACCGACAAGAAACAGCCAAATGACAAAGACCAGAAGGACCTCTCTAAAATATCGCTGGGTAGGAAACTAACAAGGCAGGCAGGAGTAGGTACTTGCTTTAAACTCACTAGCTAAAACACACAAATGAAATCAATCTCTAAAATTGAATATAAAAAAAATGAAAGCCCAACGAATGCCACACCTCTTTTTCAGGACCTTTCACAAAAGCATAATTAAAGGCCCTACAGGCACGCAGTCTTGGAGGGGAGCAGTGGCCATCTCAGTGACCTCAGGTGCGCCTACCAAACTCTAGCTGTTTTTACCCCAAATATATAAAAGGATGTTTAATATGAATAAAATCTAGGTTCATGTACATCCTAAGAAATAAAATGTAAAGAAATGTGTACTCCCGTGAAAGCACAACAACCAAGACTGCACTCACCAAGTCTCAAAGTAGCTCCTTCCCACTGGGTAACTACTAGTCGCAAAGGGAAACAGAGTAACTCGACAATACAGAAACCTGGAAGACGCCACCTTCACCACGCGATCAAGGTCAACATCACCAGTGCTAAGACACATCAGCATCACGTACCCCCAGGAAGCACGCGCTGAGGGCTTATCATCTCTGCATTCCTGCCAAAAATGCGAACGCTCAACCTAACCACAAAAAAATGTCAAAGACCTAACTTGAAGGACAGCCTACAAAATAACTGGCCAGAAGTCTTCAAAACGTCAAGGTCATGGAAGACTAAGGAATAGTATCAACAAACTCAAGATGACTGGAGACAAGGCGACTAATAACAACATGTGATCCTGGACATTAGACAGCAGTATCATACAATGTCAACTTACTCATTATGATAATCATACTCTGGCTATTTAAGACTTTTAACATTTGGAAAATCTGAGTTAAGGGTATATAAGAATTTTTTTGTACTATTTTTGCAACTTTTTATAAATATGAATTAGTTTAAAATGTAAAATGGTTCCACGTTTCACAGAAGCAGATTTAGCCTGCAGTTACATCACCACCTCACAGGCATCTCTCTCCAACACTGCAACATGGCTCTCTCACAGCTCTGGGGGAAGCCACGCACCTGAGATTATCATCAGCTCCCCCAACCACCACCAAGCTGTTCTCAGCCCGAATCTTCTCCCGGAAATCTTCCATGGCTTCGGGATGACACTGCAAGGAATTCTGCCCAATGACAAAGAGGACCGGAGTCTTCATATCCAAGAGGGGATCATCCACATCCTAAAACATAACAGGTTTTATAATCAGCCAGTTCCTATTCACTGAGTGCTGACCTGTCAAGTCCGCTGAGGGAAGTCAGCTGGGCAACTAGTCGCTAAGTGCCAGTTTGGGTAATGCATGCACCCCCTTATCCTCACCAGCCAGTGACCCAGCAATCAGCTGCAGCCCATGCTTACCCCTCTGGGACCATCCACAGTAAGTAAAGGAAACCCAAGGCAGACAACTGCAGTAACGTACTCCATCACTGACACCTGGAAATAATACAATAGTTTGTCTCAAGGTCAATTGACTTTACTACAGCCACACCCTACCCAGAGTCCAGAGGTGGTCCAGATCTACCAGCTAGTCCCATCTCTTCCTCCTCAATCCTAATCCACAGAAGTACCAGTGATAGTGGCAGCAGTAAGATCACAAAACACAAGATCCCAGGATGTAAGATGGAGCCCTAAGAGAACTACAGCAGAGGGCTGAACCAGAGGACAAGAAGCTCAATGATTTTGTCCTATTAATTCCCTAGACTTAGGCTTCCTACTTAACTTTTTCCTCCACTAACAACAAATGCAAATGTTGTTCTTCTTCCTTAAGCAAAGAAAATCTCTCCCTTTTGAATCTAACGATTAGCTCCTAGACACTCCAAATTTGTTAGAGCAGTTGCTGATTGAATTCTGTCCCTCCCAGGACTAGGGAATATAGGGAGACAGCTTCCTTCCCCTAGCAACCCTAGATGTCATACTTGACCAGACCACATGAAGCAGCAGAGACTCCACTTACTTGATCCACTTGAGAACTGAGGCTTTGGACTGGTCAGGGACACTTACACAAACTAATGTACATATAGATGAATGTAAAATAATAAATAAAATATTCCTTAATGCCTTATAAAGGGATCAAATATGAACACATCAAACTCCACAGCTATTAAAATTTATGCTTGCTGGTATTTTTTTTTTAAGGTGGGAGAATAGTACTTACATTTGGGAGTGGGGAAGGAATTTTTTTTTAGAGATACATGCTGAAATACATTATTTATATATATATATATCATAAATGATACTTGGGATTTTCTTTAAAATAACTGGAGGAGAGAAAGTGGACACAGTAAGATGAAAAAAGTTTGGCCATGAGTTAATCATTGGTAAAGCTGGGTGAAGGGCCCATAGGATTTATTAGTTTCTGTTCAAAATTTCCACAATAGGGGCACCTGGGTGGCTCAGTCACTAAGTAGCTACCTTGGGCTCAGGTCATGATCCCTGGGTCCTGGGATTGAGCCCCAAATCAGGCTCCCTGCTCAGTGGGAAGTCTGTGTCTCCCTGTCCCACTCCCCCTGCTTATGTTCTTAACCTCTCTCTGTCAAATAAATACATAAAACCTTTTTTAAAATTTCACAAAGTTAAAAAAATAAATTTAGTCTTCTACACCTTAAAATATATAGGCAGATCAGCCAGCACAGTGTCTAGAACATGAAAAAGAACTCAATGGTAGCAATCAGCAGTAACAGTCTCAGCTTTCTATTCCAAGACAGCCTCTACATGAGATGGAAATTACTCACGTGACAGGCCACCAGAGCTCCCGTGTTCCAGCCAATCAAGATAATGGGTTTGTGGGGGAAATGGCTGTGAATCTTTGTGGGAAGAGAAAGAAGGCAGTAAGACAGGAGGCCACAGCTGGGTGCAAAACAAGCCCAGCATGTTGGGTGTGCCACAGTGACCCGAAACAAGGGCACTCTCACCTCTAGCACTTTGCTTCTCACTGCCCCAATCATATGCTCAAGACACTGCAGAACTCCTACTCCACTACCATTATTCAGCAGATGGGTGGCTACAGGGATGACCTAAAGGAGAGAAAGTGGCAGTCATGCCAGCAGAAATTAAGTTTCAAATCTTCTCTCAATTCTGCTTAACCTATCCTAAATTCCTTCAACCTTGGATATGCACCATTCGAATTAAAAACAAAGAGTGTGGGGGAGATGCTCAACGTTTAAGTCCATCTATTTTGACTCCCACATTCTCGCTCAATCTTCCAAGACTCTATTCCAACCCAGCAGACAGTTTTTCTTCTCCCCACACATACCTTGCCCAAGCAGGAGAGCTGAGACTGCCAGAAGCGGTGGCGGCGTGAGGTGGGGAACACGGAGCTGGAAGGCCCGGAGGAAGCAATGAGAATGAGAGGCGAGCCAGGCAGTTTGCTCTAAGGAGAAAGAACCCCAGCAGAGAACCAGGGAGGGTAAGGCGTTACTCCACAAAATCTCAAGTATCCCAGTACCTTTCTTATCCCAACCAGCGCCAATTTCCTAATGAAACTCTGCTAAGCACTATACACAATAAGTTATTAATGGGAAAAGTTAAGTCACTTATTATCCTCTTGCTAAGGTTCTGAGACTGGATTCTAAAAATTTCGTGCGTCATAGGTAAGTCTTGGTCATAGGTAAGACTTACTGGTTTGTTATGAGAAAGCACTCCCACAGCAGGATCCCAGGGCCTCTTCAGCAGGAGGGACAAGGCCTCAGCTCCTGCAGCCCCAGTCTTCGTGTTAGATGACACAAGCATCCTGTCGATCAAAGTAGGGATCTAGAAGCAAAAGCAAAGATCCTTCCAGTGTGAAGCAGGAGACCTGTCCACTAGCAGGATTCAGGTGGGAAGAAAGACCCCCCACTCTGACTCACAGGCAGAATTCAACTAAACCTCTCCAACTTTATTTACTCAGGTGTAAAAGTACAAGTAAGTGGATAGCTGAAAAGTATGCCTCCCATCATTAACGGTAAATAGGTACAATCCTGATGATATGCATCAAGAGACTTAAATTTATTCCTATCCCCTTCCCAAAGGATTCTTTTTTTTTTTTTTTTAAGATTTTATTTATTTATTGACACCGAGAGTGAAAGAGCACAATGAGGGGGAATGGCAGGCTGAGGGAGAGGGAGAAGCAGGCTCCCTGCTGAGCAAGGAGCCCAATGTGGACTTGATCCCAGGACCTTGGGATCATGATCTGAGCCGAACGCAGGTGCTTATTAACCCACTGAGCCAACCAGGCATCCCTTCCCAAAGGATTCTGAGAACTTCTAACAAAACGTATCAAAATCACAAACATACGCATGGTGTTGGGGAAAGGGGGATACGTGTAAAAGACAAATTCATTCTCAGTAATGATCAAAAAAGAATAACCTAAATATGTCTATAAGAGAGTGACTAAGCAAATTAGCCATGTAACTAGATATTAAGGGTTAATTTAAAATATTTAAAAGAATTTGTAATTAGGAAGTAACTTTGCTAAAATGTTAAAGAAAAAATAGAAAACATAAAAAATGGCACCGGGGTGGTGCTAAAGCCACTGCCTTTGGCTCAGGTCATGATCCCGGACTCCTGGGATCGCATCGGGCTCCCACTGACCTTCTCCACTCTCATGCTCTCTCTCAAATAAATTAAAAATCTTAAAAAACACGCACACAAAAACCTGCATTTTCTTCTAGAGTACTGCCTTCAAGCTTTGGCATGTTAAAGAAATCATTATTGTACCCCAGAAATAATATAACCTATGTGTTGTGTATATTGTGATTTATACCATATCCTATTTTTCACTATTCACCAGAAAATGTGACCTCAAAGATGTGTAAGTATAGGTTTCAGACATGCTGTTGCTTACACTGAGAAGTATCTCTGTGAAAAAAAAAGAAAAAAAAGAAATTTCTCTGTGAATTCCACATTACCCACAAAAGGTCAAAGTGATCTAGGGGAAAGGAAAGATTTTTGAATGTTAAAGGTAGTCTTCAGAAAAAACAAAACAATGTATCTGGGTGGCTCCCTCTAGCCCCCCCACCATGATTTCTCTCTCTCGGATAAATAAAAATCTTTAAAACACCACCAAAAAAAAAAAAATTCTGAAAAACCAGAGAATGAAAAGTACTATGGTGATGCACATTGTAAAAAGTCAGCCCATAGCTAACACCATACCCAACAGTGAAAAGCTAAGAGTTTTTCCTCTAAGATCAGGAACAAGATAAGGATGCCCTCTCTTAACCACTTCTACTCAACACTGTATTATTATTTTTTAAAAGATTTCATTTATTTATTTGACAGAGAGACAACAAAAGAGGGAACACAAGCAGGGGGAGTGGGAGAGAGAGAAGCAGGCTTTCTGCCAAACAGCTCATTGTGGGACCCAATCCCTGGAACATGGGATCATGACCTGAGCCAAAGGTAGGCGTTTAACATCTGAGCCATCCAGGTGCCCAACACTGTATTATTATTAGACCTAGCTAGAGCAACTAGACAAGAAAATAAAAGGAATCTAAACTAGAAAGAAGAACTAAAACTGACACTATTTGCAGATGACATACTCTATACAGAAAACCCTAAAGACTCCATCAAAAAGCTGTTAGAACTAATAAACAAGGGTAATCCAGGTGGCTCAGATGGTTGACCTGCCTTAGGCTCAGGTCATGATCTCCAGGTCCTGGGATGGAGCCCCACATCAGGCTCCCAGCTCAGCGGGGAGTCTGATTCTCCCCCTTCCTCTGCCTTTCCCCCTGCTTCTACTCTCTCTCAAATGAAGTAAAAAAAACAAAAAAAAACAAAAAAAAACAAAAAAAAAAACTTTAAAAAAGAATTAAAAAAAAATAAAGTTGCAGGATACAAAATCAATATACAAAAATTTGTTGCATTTCTATACACTTGTAACAAACTAGCAGAAAAGGAAATTTAAAAAGCAATGCTTATAAATGCATCCAAAAAAACCCCACAACAAACAACCTAGGAATAAATTCAACCAATTGAAAGATTTGTGCATTAAAAAACATAAGACATTAATGAAAGAAACTGAAGAAGCCATAAATATATGCAAAGATATTCCATATTCATAGATTGGAAGAATACTGTTAAAATGTCCAAACTATGGGGCTCCTGGGTGGCTCAGATGGTCAAGCAGGTGACTTCGGCTCAGGTAATGATCTCCAGGTCCTGGGATCAAGCCCTGCATCAGGCTCCCAGCTCAGCAGGGAGTCTGCTTCTTCTTTTCCCTCTGCCTCTCCCCCTGCTCATGCTCTATCTTTCTGTCTCAAATGAATAAATATTTTTAAAATAATAAAATAAAATGTCCAAACTACCCAAATCAATCTACAGGCTCAAAGCAGTATCTACAAAATTCCAACAGCATTTTTTATAGAAACAGAACCCTAAAACTCATATGGAACCACAAAACCTCCCAAATATCCAAAGCAATAATGAGAATGAACAAAGGTGGAAGTATCACGCTCCCTGATTTCAAGCTATATTGCCAACCTACGGTAATCGAAAGAGTATGACAGGGGCATAAAAACCAGCACACATATCAATGGAACAGAATAGACAGCCGAGAAATAAAATCACAAATATAGGGGTGCCTGGGTGGCTCAGTTGGTTAAGCAACTGTCTTCAGCTCGGGTCATGATCTCAGAGTCCCGAGATCAAGCCCCGAATCAGACTTCCTGCTCAGTGGGAAGCCTGCTTCTCCCTCTCTTACTCCCCCTGCTTGTGTTCTCTCTCTAGCTGTGTTTCTCTCTGTCAAATAAATAAATAAAATCTTAAAAAAAAAAATCACAAATATACGGCATCCATGGTTAATTAACTTACAATAGGAGCCAAGACTATACAATGGGGAAATAAATGGTGTTGGGAAAACTGAACAGCCACATGCAAAAGAATGAAACTGGACCATATCTCAAACGATACACAAAAATTAATTCAGAAAGGGCCTAGGTGGCTCAGATGGTTAAGCATCAGCCTTTCACTCAGGTCATGATCTCCAGTTCCTGGGATCAAGCCCCATGTTGGGCTCCCATTTCAGCAGGGAGTCTACTTCTCACTCTCCCTCTGTCTCTCCCCCTGCTTGTGTGCTCTCTGTCTCTCTCCCTCAAATGAATAAAATCTTAAAAAAAAAAATTAGCTCAAAATGAATCAAGAACTTCAACATAAGACCTGAAACCATAAAATTCCTGTAAGAAGGCACAAACACTAAGCTCCTTGACATTATCTTGGTGATAAGTTTTTGAATCTGACACCAAAGCAAAAGCAACAACAAAAAATAAATTACTAGGACTGCATCAAACCAAAAAGCTTCTGCATAGCAAAGGAAATAGTAACAAAATGAAAAGGTAACCTACTGAACAGAAGGTATCTACAAATGATATAGCCAATAAGAGGTTAATATCTAAAATATATAAAGAAATCTTACAACTCAACAGCAAAAAGTAATCCAATTAAAATGTGGAAGATCTGAATAGACATTTTTCCAAAGAAGACATACTGACAGCCAACAGATACATGAAAAGATGCTCAACATCACTCATCATTACGTAAATGCAAACCAAAACTACAGTAAGAAATCATCTTACCTCTGTTAGAATGGCTATTAGGAAAAAGACAAATACCAAGTGCTGGCAAGGACGTGAGTGAGATAAGGGAACATCTGTGCACTGGGAATGTAAACTGGTACAGCCACCACAGAAAGCAGTATGGAGGTTCCTCAAAAAATTAAAAATAGAACTACTATATGATCAAGCAATTCTGAGTATCTACCCTAAGAAAATAAAAACACTAACTCAAAATCAGTCATAAAGAAGGAAGGAAATCTTGCCATTTGCCACAACATGGATGAACCCTGAGAGCATTATGCTAAGTGAAATGAATCAGAGAAAGACAAACACTGTATGATCTCACTTATGTGTAGAATCTAAAGAAAAAAAACAGTAACAACAACAACAACAAAACCAAGCTCACAGATATAGATTATATACTGGCGGCTGCCAGAGGCAGAGGACGGGGTATGGACAATAAAAGATGAAGGGGATCAAAAGGTACAGTTCTAAAATAAGTAAGTCATGGGGATATGGTGTTCAGCATGTGACTATAGTTAATACTGTACTGCCTACTTGAAAGTTGCTGGGAGCAGATCTTAAAAGTTCTCACAAGAAAAATAGTTTTGTAACTGCGCATGGAACACACATTAACTAGACTTACTGCGATGATCATTTTGCCATATACATTAAGTACCAAGTCATGTTGTACAGCTGACTAATAAAATGATTTAGGTCACAAAGTTCAAGGACAACACAAGAAAATAAGCTGCACCAGGAAATAACAAGCACGGACAGTATTACTAATTTAAAAAGAGCAAGACTAAAAAGATTTCTGCCTGAGAAATTAGGGTGAATATATCATAAGACCGTATCAGTTTAACTCAGGAAACAAATGTTTATGCCACAACTGCAGTTACAAGGCACCTCCAAGAGGTATGGAAGACAGACACACAAATAACAAAAGAAGCTATTTTTAAGTGCTAGAAAAAAACAGAAACCCCATACTGTTGATTCAAACCATTAGACAGAGGAGGAAGTCGAGGCAATTTTCATCTGAAGATGCAGTAGGCGAAAGTGAGATGTGTTCTGCAAAATTTCAACAGAACATGAGAAAAATGCTTTCTAATCAGTGACACCCCACAGAAGCAAGACGCTGTAGGGCTTATTTTAGACAGAGATGGCCTGAAGTCAGGGATTTGAGTATGAAAGCAGGGAGGACATAAGGACAGTAACAAAGGCAAAGGAACTTCATTACAAACTGGCCATTTCTTTGTAACTTACTCTGTGACTACAAGTAAGAGGCAGAGGATCTGATCCAAATTAGACTTTAAAAGCTTTTATCTGGCAGTAGAGTACAACTCGGAAACAACAAAGCCTTGAAACTCACTTTCTGCCGGTTCAAACTTAGAAATAATTAATCAATTACCAACTTCTCTGTTGACCAAGCCTAGCTGGTCTTTCCAACACTGCATCACTCTCAACAGAAAATTTAGAGACTAGGGTGTATACCTTCTCTGCTCTCTTCACAATGGCTCTAATGCTGAAAGTAGCTGGGCCAAGAGCACAATTCCATTCACCTGTATTTCCATCCAACGGGTACACTTTACTTTAAAAACTGTAAGGCATTAATGAAAGAAATTGAAGATGACACAAAGAAATGGACATTCCATACTTATGGATTAAAAAAAATAATACTGTTAAGCTGTCCGTACTATCAAAAGCAATCTACGAATTCAGTGCAATCCCTATCAAAATTACAATACCGTTTTTCAGAGAACTAGAACAAATAATCCCAAAATTTGTATAGAACCACAAAGGACCCCAAATAGCCAAAGCAATTTTGAAAAAGAACAAAGCTGAAGGCATCACAATCCCAGACTTCAAGACATACTACAAATCTACAGTAATCCAAACAGAATGGTACTAACATAAAAACAGACACACAGATCAATGGAACAGAATCGAGAACCCAGAAATAAACCCACATTTATATGGCCATTTAATCTATGACAGAGGAGGCAAGAGTATACAATGGGGCAAAGCAATCTCTTTAATAAATGGTGTTGGGAAAACTGGACAGCAACATGAAAAAGAATGAAACTGGACCACTTTCTTATACCATACACAAAAATAAATTCAAAATGGATTAAAGACCTAAATGTGATATCTGAAACCATAAAACTCTTAAAGGAAAACGTAGACAGTAACCTCCTGGACACAGGCCTTAAGCAACATACTAATGGATCTGTCCTTTCGGACAAGGGAAACAAAAGCAAAAATAAACTACTGGGACTACACCAGAATAAAAAGCCTTTGCATAGCAAAGGTAACCATTGGCAAAATAAAAAGGCAACCTCTGGAATGGGTGAAGATATTTGCAAATGATATATCTGATAAGGAGTTAGTAACCAAAACATATATAGAACATACGCCACTTAACACCAAAAAAATAACAATCCAGTTAAAAAATGGGCAGAGGACCTGAATAGACACTTTCCCAAAGAAGGCATACAGATTGTCAACAGACACCCGAAAACACGTTCAACATCACTAACCATCGGGGAAATGCAAATCAAAACCACAAGGAATAACCACCTTATACCAGTCAAAATGGCTAAAATCAAAAAGACAAGAAATAACAAGTGCCAGAGAGGATATGGATATAAGGGAACCCTTGTGTGCTCCTGGTGAGAATATAATGCAACCACTGGGGAAAACAGTATGGAGGTTCCGCAAAAAAAATTAAAAATAGAATTACCATATAATCCAGTAATTCACTACTGGACATTTACCCAAAGAAATCTGAAAAGATGTAGCATCATTTATAACAGCCAAGACATGGAAGTAACTAAGTGTCCATCCATAGATGAGTGGATAAAGATGATGTAGTATTTATACACAATAGACTATTACTCAACAGGGCGCCTGGATGCTTCAGTCATTAAGTGTCTGCCTTCAGCTCAGGCCATGATCCCAGGGTCCTAGGATGGAGCCATGCATCGGGCTCCCTGCTCGACGGGAAGCCTGCTTCTCCCTCTCCTGCTCCTCCTGCTTGTGTTCTCTCTCTTACTGTCTCTCTCTCTCTCTGTCAAATAAATAAATAAAAATATTTTTTTTAAAAAAAGGAATATTACTCAGCCATAAAAAACAAGATCCTACCATTTGCAACAAAACAGATGAACCTAGAGGATATTACGCTAAGTAAATGAAGTCAGAGAAAGACAAATATCATGATTCCACTTATATGTGGAATCTAAAAAATAAAATAAACAAACTAAGAAATAGAAACAGACTCATATATTCAGAGAAAAAACTGGTGGTTACCAGAAGAAAGAGGGTTAGGGGGATGGTAAAATAAGTAAAGGGGAATAAAGAGATACAAGTAAAGAGATACAAACTTCTAATCATAAAATAAGTAAGGCACAGAGATGAAAAGTACAGCATAGGGAACAGTCACTATTATTGCAGTAAAATTCTATAGTAACTCCACTTACGGTGAGCATGGAGCAATGTACAGAACTGTCAGATCACTGTGCTGTATGCCTCAAAGTGACATGACACTGTACCGGCTACATTTAAATAATAGAAATTTAAAATAAATTCAAAAAAGTTTTACAGAGAAAAAAACGGAAGCATTTACTGTGAACCTGGTGGTCTAAGAAAACACGAGTCTGTCAGTAGAGGAACCACTGCTAAGAGCATAGCCGAGAATGGACAGTGCTCTGAAAATCTCCCTGCTCCGCAGTCCTCGCTCCAAACACCCAAGTCTGCTTCTTTCCTCCTTGGCACACCTCCCTGGTAAACCCTTTGTCCTCCCCCCCATGATAATTCAATTCTTTTCTCACCTCACCTCAGAGGTGACTCAACCCACAAGCTGCAGGGCTTGAGAGGCTAAAAGTACATTATGGTTTTCAGGCCTCACAGTTCACCCTGGAGATAGCAGGGCTAAAGATATTTATCAGACAAAATGTGAAATGATACCATGTCTCCTATTTTTAATAGCAAACCTGTTCTCTTCAGTCATGTCCTCCAGGCTGACGAGGCAGTGACCTTGCCAACCCCACGTCCTGAACCCACAGCAGAGGCTGGCCAACCCAGGACAGGGCAGATGTCAGTCATAGCCTTACCTTCCCTTTCAGTGTCTGCAAAGCATCCAGGTAGGCAGCCAGCATGGGCAGACTCAAGGTCTCCACCAGGGTGGTATGCAGCCACTGGATCAGCTTGGTGTCCCAGCTCACACTTGCCAGAGCCTGCCGTACTCTCCTTGCACACTTGTCCACAGCAACACGGCGCAGCACTGGCTCATTGCAAGCCTGGAAGATGTAAGTGAAGTGATAACACATCAGGGCTACCTTGTTAACCTCTGGGGCAGGCAAGATGGGGACCAACAAGTTAGTCAGCCAGTAAGGCTGAACTAGGAAGAGAACACCAATGGGCCAATTTCTAGAGTCTTACCCCTTCATTGGCCAAACGGGCAAGCCGGTCGGACTGCAGGGCTTTGAGGATCTTGTTAAATAGCTTGTTCTGGGCCATTGTCCAGCCAGTCCTATAACAGAAACTCCGAGGAATTAAAGTCAAACGCTGGGGACACTCCTCATGCACGTACACTGTACAAAGATTGTGCCATAGTTTTTGTCCACACTATGAAACAACATAACTCAAAGCAGTTTAAAGACCACTGAGCTAAATCATAAGACCTAGATTCTGGTTTCAGTCCTTCCCATAAGTCACCTCAGCATACATTTGTATTAATATATATATTACGAGTCAAAACTAGTTACGGATAAAGTTATTTTCAGTGCTAACAAAGCTAATTATTTATCCAGAGGATAAAATAATCCATTAATAAATAAAGGCATGGCACCATTGCACAGATGTATTTGAATTTCACAAGTTTAATATTTCACACAAAAAGACAGGATGAACAAGTAGTTCGGTGTTCTAAAACCTCAGACTGAGAGACCTATTTAAATTACCTTTAGGACTATAACAAATGAAACTTTTCCCTAATATTGCACCCCACACTATGTCTCCCCTTTTCCATGTATACTTCTTATATTTTTCTGAATACAACACAATCAGCAAGTTTACTTTTGAATGGTTTGTTCCATATAAGTTAACACTGTCCCATCCCCACGTGACACTGGTATACATACTTCTACTTTGATCAAGGAAGTAAGCTTAGTGTGTCCTCCTCCAACTTAGCAGTAAACTCCTACAATTAGAAACTAGTCCTACTACTCTTGTTCCCACCTCATCACACCCAGCACAGTGGGAAGGAGCTTATTTAAGTCCCCCTCAGCCCACTCCTGACAATCTTAATGACTCTGATACTCCAACTCTGGCCAGTAACCTTCCTAAAGAGATTAAGAGAAAGGTAACAGAAGATGCCCAATTAGTATTTGTTTATCAACTCTCCCTGCCCCCCCCCCCCACAGGTAAGTTACCCTTTAAAAAACAATTTTAGTGGATGCCAGACCCAAATGAGAACCTGGAATGAGATCACAGTAGCATCTCAATCAGAGGGTTACAGTAAATAGGGCTGAGACAACCACTAGCCAATTGGAAAAAGAAAATCTGACCTCTACACATCATTCTTTACACCAAAATAAATTCAAAGTAAAAAAGTTAAATATTGGGGCGCCTGGGTGGTTCAGTTGGTTGGGTGACTGCCTTCGGCTCAGGTCATGATCCCGGAGACTGGGGATTGAGTCCCACATCGGGCTCCCTGCTCGACGGGAAGCCTGCTTCTCCCTCTCTCACTCCCCCTGCTTGTGTTCCCTCTCTGGCTATGTTTCTGTCTGTCAAATAAATAAAATCTTAAGAAAAAAAAAGTCTAAGAAGTTAAATATTAAAAAATATAGTTATTAAAGTAATAGGAAAAAGTGGTAGTGGTGTGTGTGTATGTGTATGTGGGTGTATTTTACATATAGGACCTTTCTGAATATGACTTAAGACCTAGAAGCCATAAAAGAAAGATAAATATTAAAGATAAAGATAAATAAAAATTTCAAACTTCTGTAAACGAAAAAACTAAACTATCATAAAGTCAAAACACAACAGAAAAATAACAATCATTTCATTAAAATAAAAAAAAACTCTAGAAAATTAGTGAGAAAATGATAAAATACTCAAAACAAAACAATGGGGAAAGAACATGAAAAGGCAGTTCACACACAAAAAGTAGTAAGCGCCCTCCAGAATCACACATACAAATGAAAATCATAAAATATTTTTTTCACCTATCAAATGGGTGAAAATTAAGAAATTTAGTAATACTCTGTTAAACAAATGTAAGAAAATAGGTCCTTCCATACTTTGTTGATGGAAATATAAACTAGTACAAACTTTTGGAAAGTCATTTAGAAATTAGAGGAAAAAAATCCATCCAAAAAAACCTAAGTAAAATCACGTCACTCTGCTCAAAGGCCTTTAGTGGCCCCATTTCAATCAGTTAAAAACAACCAGCTCCTTAGTGAACTATCTGGACCCCACTGCCCCGCCCACCTCATCATCCATGACTATCCCTGACTTACTGGACTTCACCACATTGCCCCACCTCACCTGGCAAACACACTCGCCATGCTCCCACATCACACACTGGGCCCTGGTCATCCACTCCTTCTACCTGAAACAGTGGCTTCCTCTCCAATCTCCTTCAGGTCATTGCTCAAACATTAAGTTCTACCGAGGCTTCCCCTGACTCACCCTTACTTAAAACTACCAATACCCAAATTCCCTAGTGCTCTTTCCAGCCGTATCACCACCTCATGCTCTACTCATTCTACTTCTTTGTTTAAAGTGTCTCCCTCTAGGGCGCCTGGGTGGCTCAGTCTGTTAAGTGGCTGCCTTTGGCTCAGGTCATGATCCCAGGGTTCTGGGATTGTGCCCTACATCAGGCTCCCTGCTCGGTGGACAGTCTGCTTCTCCCTCTCCCTGCTGCTTCGCCTACTTGTGCTCTCTCTATATTTCTCTGTCAAATAAAGAAATAAAATCTTCAAAAAAAAAAAAAGAATATGTATATAAAAAAATAAAGTGTCTCCCTCTGCTAGAATGTAAAGGGCAACATGGCAAGGGTTTTGGTCGGTTTTGTTTACATCCCAGCATGTAAAACAGTGTCTGACACACAAGAGCTACTTGGACACCTGAATAAATAAATGGATGAACTGTATGCATGCTACATTCCAAGTCCTATAAATAGTTGAGTGCAGATACCAACCTCTACACTCCCTACCATACTAAGCACTGAGTAGGAGAGGGATACTGAAACATGATTCAGGTTCAACTGTAAACTGGGTCAGTGGGGATACCTGGGTGGGCAATCTGAGGGAAGCTGCTTGAAACATAACAAACTAGTATCTTTTCCTCATGCACCACAAGATACCCTATTTTCTACAGGTCATCTAAGAAAACGAGTAACAAGGGGCGCCTGGGTGGCTCAGTTGGTTGGGCGACTGCCTTCGGCTCAGGTCATGATCCCAGAGACCTGGGATCGAGTCCCACATCGGGCTCCCTGCTCAGCGGGAAGCCTGCTTCTCCCTCTGTCATGCTCCCTGCTTGTGTTCCCTCTCTGGCTCTGTTTCTGTCAAATAAATAAATAAAATCTTAAAAAAAAAAAAAAACGAGTAACAAGGCCCACTAAATATGTAGATGGAGGGCAAATTACCCTTTGTCATTTGCTTTCTACTATGATCCTACTATCCTTAAATACCCTCTAGAAAGGGAGAAAATAACAGGCCTTCATCTCCTCTGTAAAATAAAGTCTCCACCTACCACATCTCCAGTTTCACAAGTGACTGCAAGTACATACAGTCCAAGAGAAAACTAGGAGTGAGGACTC
Source organism: Spilogale gracilis (assembly GCA_004023965.1). Classification (NCBI taxonomy): domain Eukaryota; kingdom Metazoa; phylum Chordata; class Mammalia; order Carnivora; family Mephitidae; genus Spilogale; species Spilogale gracilis. The sequence continues at coordinate 27,142 of PITA01004054.1, forward strand.
TAACCAGCTCTGCAATAGAGAGCTGGCTGTGTCCTCAGTCTCCTTGACTGTAAAACAGATGTGGACTACTCAGCCTCCATGGTTGCTTCTAACAACCAAAACTCAACTGTGATTACTGATAGAAGCACAAGTTGTAAGAGAACAGCTGACGTCCATGATGGGGAATTTAGAAGCGCCCTCTATCTTCAGCAGCTATCCTTGCTACAGCTGAATCCCTTAACCTCCCAAGCCTCCCACGCCTCCATCACCCCCTTGTGGGGTACTAAAAGCCATCCTGGGTTTTGGGGAATTGTCCTTTTTCTTATTTCCCCCTAGTTCTCTTGGCTTATTTCCAGCTACTTCATCAGGATCCAATCAGCTTTTGTTGTGGTTTGATATTTCAGAGATTTTGGACTTGGGAGGTGGGGAAAAGCTTCAACTGAACACCGGAACTCAGCATACCTTAGGACCAGGAAGGCTTGTGGGAAAGCAGCTCCATCCAGTTCATTGGTTCACAATTTCATTTTCCTCCACATTATTTAAATGCATAGGACATTCACACGAACAGTCACTTTCTCATGCACAGCACTTCTCAGGTGGACTTGGATCAACACATCTGTCTTTTTTTTAAATTTTATTCATTTATTTAACAGAAAGAGATACAGCAAGTGAGGGAACACAAGCAGGGGGAGTGGGAGAGGAAGAAGCAGGTTTCCCACAGAGCAGGGAGCACGATGCAAGCTCGATCCTAGGACCCTGGGATGGTGACCTGAGCCAAATGCAGACACCTAATGACTGAGCCACCCAGGTTCCCCACATCTCTTTGTTTGTAATGGCTGGTTCTACCCTACTGTGGGCGTTTAGGTTGTGTCTCTTTTAATGCTATTATAAACAGCTGCAGTGATTACCCTTCCTTTCCCCACCAATACACACATATACACATCTGTCCACATCTTTATACAGGCATGCAAGTATCTTAGTAAGATAAATTTCTTAGAGTGGAAATGAAAGATCAAAGGCTATCTGTGTCAAAAATTTCAAATTTCCAGTTCTGTGAAAATACTATGTATAAAAAAACTGCAACACCTCAAAAGTGGAATTACACTGTAGCCTCATCCCAGGCAATACTGCTCAGTTTTAATCAAACAGGTTAAGCTATGAATACAACTTCTTCATGTTCAACAATCTCTTGTGCTTTCTCAAAGTCTACTGATCATGTTGCAAACTCCAATTCCAAGGACAGAGAATGAGGTGTAATTTATTTACAAGGCACCAACAGCATTTCCAAAATTATCCTGTTCTTCATTACATAACAGGATGTTTTCTCTATTTGTTTTTCTTACTCTATATTTATTCTGAAACCCAAAATGATGGAAGAAAAATGATGTGAACAAAATGGGAGGGGAAGAGGGGGTTACAAAGCTACTTAGAAATTACACACACCATACACCAGTGACAGGTGAAATTAAACTGAAAAACCGCAATGTTGAGTCTAAAATCCCAGAAAAGCTCCTAGGATTGTTGCTGGATATATAACAAAGTAATTCCAAGAACTGAAATGTGTCCTCTGTATTTTGTCAGCTTTGTGGGAGGCTGGAAAATTAACTGGGCAGAAAAAAAAAAAATGATCTAACCCAAGATTAAGGTAGAGGGCATGCAAAAGATATAATTAAGGAAAATTTTAAAAACAGGAGACAGAATTTTAAATATAAGTCTAAACAGTCAAGTAGCTGCTGAGAACTGTGGTGAGTCAATGTGCTCCTACCTACACCAACTCAATTTTCATGAGTGCAAAAGTGCCTTTTCTTCATTTCTTCAATGAGATCAGATAATCTTGTATTCCCCATGCTTTGATAAAACCTGACTGATGTCTCACCTCTGGTTCATCTTATCCAAAACAGCCAAAATCACACTGGTCCCAGAAAAGCCTGATGTTTTCAAAGGTAATTATTGTTTCTCTGATAGGGTTTTAAGGGAGACTAATTTAATACTAAAATGTCTACAGAATTTTTTTAAATCAGAAGTTAAACAGGGGGAGACAAAGAACATCAGAGAGACTGAATAGGCCAACACTTACTTTTTCCAGATTATAAAAATTCTTTGCTCAGACACTAAGAGAAAGGAAGAAAGGAAGAGGAAAGAGGAGAGGGAGGGAGGGGAGCAAGGGAAAAATAACTCAAAGATCTTGGACTCGAAATTTCAAACATCCAACCTAACAATAATATATAGACAGGTACATACAATATTGAGAGGTATAATTAGAGCAAATTTTTAAAAAAGATTTTATTTATTTGACAGCAAGAAATACAGCCAGAGAGGGAACACAAGCAGGGGAAGTGAGAGAGGGAGAAGCAAGCTTTCCGCCGAGCAGGGAGCCCGATGTGGGGCTCGTTCCCGGGTCTCCAGGATCATGCCCTGAGCCGAAGGCAGTCGCTCAACCAACTGAGCCACCCAGGCGCCCCTTAGAGCAAATTTTAAAATGGAGAACAATTTTCTTTTGGCTGAATTCAGAAGTTCTGAATTTTAAGATAAGATAACCTGCTTAAGGACACTAGATTCTTCTATTGAAATGTTGGAAATGTCCTAAAATCCATTTGACCATGCTGAGAAATATCATGTGCCAGGAGTATTTTGTTAAATCTCTTTCAAAAGCTGTGGATCGAATTAAACTTGGCATTTGATAAAACATCTGGGGGGGGGGGAAGCTGCTCCAACTTCCTCAAGACAACAGTGCATACCAGCAAATGTAAATTATTTTCAAAGGTTCTACAAGCCACATGACTTTGACATACAGACACAAGAGCATGATCTAGACCAGAGGTCAGCAAACTTTTTTTTTTTTAATTTTATTGATTTATTTGACAGAAAGAAACACAGCTAGAAAGGGAACACAAGCAAGGGGAGTGAGAAAGGGAGAAGCAGGCTTCCTGATGTGAGTTGGATCCCGGGACTTTGAGATCATGGCCTGAGCTGAAGGCCGACACCTAACGATTGAGCCACCCAGGCACCTCAGCAAACTTTTTCTTTAATAGTATGGATAGCAAGTATTTCAGTTTGTGGGCTACGTGATCTGGGTCACAACTATTCAACTCTGTGGGTACAGTGCAGAAGCAGACACGGACAATACCTAAAGAAAGTGCGTGGCTGTGTTCCAATGAAACTACACTTACAGACACTGAAATGTGATTTCATGTGTCTTTTGACTTTTTTCAACCACTTAAAAATGTAAAAACATTTCTGAGTTCATGGGCCATACAAAAACAAGCCATGGGTCAAATCTGACACATGGGCCATAGTTTGCCAACCCCTGATCTAGGCAATTAAATCAAGCAGAGAGGGATATTTAAACTGTTTCATAAAATATCAGGCATTACCGGAGAAAGTCAGAGTCAGTGGGGTTAGGAGGAGGCCTTCGTTATCTATACACAGAAAGCTATCTAAAGGCAGTTTCTACTGAAATAAGAGCGGGGGGAAAGGGCTCTGACAAAGAAAATTAAGTTTCTGACTCTACTGATAGATCAGCAAGCTCTAAGGAAAAGCAGATTTCTAGGGTACTGTCCTATAGTTCATGAGCTCTTGATGTGGGAAACTGTAATTTTATAGGATTTTATACAGGAAGAAAAGCAGCAGCAATGTAACACTCAAGTCATGGGAAAGAATGGCAACACGATGATTATAATCAGAGCATAGGGAACTAACTGCAAGCTCTACATCTGCTACCCATCCAAAATTCAGGGACAAGATCATAAAATGGTGACCTCTGAAAATTGAAGCCAGTAAGTATCATTAAATAATGAAATCAGCTGTGTGCAAAAGTGACCTACCTGAAGAGATGGTTTGTAAGCCTGTTGCTAATGAGAGGACTCCTCCAAAATCTCATCAGACACTAAAAAACAAATAATCTGAGATAAACTGAGCGCTAATTAATCATATCAATCTGTGGCAATGTCATAACAGAAGGATGGAGGTCCACATGGAGAAAGACAAGCCAAAGATAAGACTCTGTCAGTGTTTCTCTACAGGACTGGGCAGATGATGGTGTGCCGTGGCCTACTCTGTGGGCCCATCTTGCTCTGAGGAAAGATGGATGCCTCCAGCAGCCTTGTTGAAGGGGGGTGCCTCCAGGGCAGACTATCCACTTACCATCCACCTCTGGAACAGAATAGCTTCCCAAACTCTCCTACTGAGAAGTGATGTTCTGGCCAAGCCACCCCAGTGTCTCATCAGCCTTACAGGTAATTTCTCTTCTTATAAATTAAGAATCGGATATTCATAGGCAGGAAGTCTCTAATGACTTTGGTAAGTATGAAGAGTCCCTAAAAACCTCCTGATCATGACCATGGGTGAACAAGTAAAAAGAACTTCATGCAGTTCTCCCACGCAGTTTCAGAAACTGCAAACGGCAAGGCAACTGGTAACACCACTAAGGTACACATAACGGTGTGAGGCCACCTTGTTCAGCCACGATTAATTGGTCTTTCTTTTTGACAGATGTGCCCTTAAAGAGAGGATATATAGCCAAGAACACTGAGCTCTGGAATCAGATGGCTTGCTCTGAACAAATTCCTGCTCCATCACTTCCTAAACTAAGGTTTCTTAAACTCCCTGAGCTCAGTTTCTTCATCTTATACAGACGAAGGGATATAGCTCAGAGTATTGTGAGGATTAAAATAAATAATGCATATGAAGTGCATGGCACAGTGCCTGGCACCTAGAAAGCACTCAACAAATGATAGTTCTTTTTTGGTGCTAGAATTGTCACCATTTTTTATTATTATTAACTGCAACAATGGTGAGAAACCATTTTTGCTGCATTTACTGACTCTGGGAATACTTTAGTAGTTGATCTCTTCACTCACAGCAGAAGTTTCTCTCTTTAGCTGAAGCTCTGGAAAGCATTTCCCCTTCTTAGGGCACAACAGTAATTCCAACTCAAGACCCCTAAACAACTTCTTCACAAGCTCTTCACCCAGGTGCAGAACTGCTCCTTTTTCCATAGCTACCACCTTGCTCACGTAGGCAAACCTGCTCCATCTCATTCCCTGATTCTGACCAGACTCAGAAATCATGCCAATTGCCTCCAACCCTCCTACCCTTCTTCCTATCTATAATTACCTCTTCCTCTTCCATTATTATAAAACAAGAGCTCTCCAACAGTATGGCGAGTTTACCACCTATACACTCCTGATGTGAAGATTTTAACTTTCCCTTATACAAAGCAGAGAAACAGCGAGTGAGCCATCAGGGAAATGCAAATTAAATCCACAATCGGATGTCACTTTGCATCCACTAGAATGGTAATAATAAAAAAAGAGGCAGATAATAACAAGTGTTGGCAAAGATGTGGGAAAACCAAAACTCTGATACACTACTGGTGGGAATGCATAATGGCAAAGCTCCTTTAGAAAACAACTGGAAATCCCTCAAAAGTCAGTTACCATATGACCTAGCAATTCTGCTACTAGGTATATATGCAAGAGAAATGAAAACACATGTCCATAGAAAAATAAGTACATGAATGCTCATAGCAACATTATCCAAAATAGCCAGTGTTAGCAACCCAAATACCCATTAATGGATGAATAAATAAACAAAATGTAGTATATGTGGGATTTTAGCAATAAAAGGGAATGAAGTACTACAGGGAATGAAAACATTATGCTAAATTTTAAAAAAGCCAGACATAAAAAGCCACATATTTTATGATTCCATTTATATGAAATGTCCAGAATAAGCAAATTTAGAGAGACAGAAAGTAGACTGGTGATTGTCAGGGGATTAAGGGGTTAGGAGGTAATGGGAGGTGACTGTTAAGGAGTTTCTTTTGTGGATGATAAAAAATGTTCATCAAATTAACTGTGGTGGGGCAGATACTAAAAACCACTGACTGTACACATTGAACAGGTGAATTGCGTGGTATGTAAATTTTATCTTCATGAAGTTCCTATGCAGTAAATGTATGCTAAAGGACAATGACAAATGGGCCAGAGAAGAGTGGAGTACCCTGGGTCAGTAGTAAGAATGGGAATAAAATCAGCCAGCAAACTCATAAAAACTCCCTCAAAACCAAAGACTGCAAATCTATTTTTAAAAGCCACTCAAATCAAACATCTGTTAGCTTTCCAAGTGACTCCAAAACATTTTCATTAGTCTAGTTATAGGCCATATAAATACAGTATCTTACAAATGTACTCTTATTTAATGGCTTGTTTGTTTGTAGTCTGAGTAACTCTGATAGCATACCCTGCACTATATCAAGAGACAGAATTAATCATACCTAACATATTTCATTTACTTATTCAATAAACATTTATTATATGCCTACTATGTGCCAGGCAGTGTCCTAGGTATCAGGGATGGCAAAGATGGCTAAGACACAAGCCCTCCTCTCAAGCACCTCACTGTATCCTGGTCTTAGAGTTATAACAGAGTAAAGATTCTGACTGGGGCACCTGGATGGCTCAGTCGTTAAGCGTCTGCCTTCAGCTCAGGTCATGATCCCGGGGTCCTGGGATCGAGCCCCACATTGGGCTCCCTGCTTGGCAGGAAATCTGCTTCTCCTTCTGCCACTCCCCCTGCTTGTTCCCTCTCTAGCTGTGTTTCTCTCAGTCAGATAAATACATAAAATCTTAAAAAAAAAAAAATCTGACTCCTGTGCTGCAAATGAAATAAACTCCTAACAGATGTGTTTCAATGAAGATGGTGATACAAAATATTCATGATGCAATGACCATTAACCCTCTAGTGACCAGTCCTCCTGAGCAGCGGCCTACCTGTTGACATGCTCCTCCCAGTCCTCTGGTGGAGGAGGGGCATCTGCATCGGTCCTGGCGAAGATGACATGCCTTTCACATTCGTTCATCACACTGCGTGCCTTCTGATTGTCATAGAGTGGCACAGGGGTTGATGTGACTGTCTCCACATCTATTGGGACGTCTGATTCACTGTAAACAGGTGAGGAAATAGGACCAGGCCACACGTACTTCACACAACACAGGTGTTTAACGATCATCTGGTTGCCAAAAAATGACTCTTTAATATAATCAGCTTGAAAGTATGCATGCGCACATTATAACCACAAGAATGTTATGATCCAAAATCACCTTTCCCACACTTGTCTAGATCTCTGCCCTCTGACATGCTGTTATGTGCTGGGAGAACACAAAGTCATTTTAAAATGTCCATATAAAAAATGACAAACAGCTTTTTTTTTCTTTAGGATAGTTTTTAAAAAAAATTTTTTTCCATAACCCAGTAACCCTATCCCTCCCTCCACAACCAGCTATTTTTTTAAAAAAATAAAAATATTCCATAAGCAAACAGCTGACTGCCTAGATGTACTTTCCCATACAGTAACTATAAGCCACATGCAACTATTTCAATTAATAAAAATTAAGCAGAATTCATACTTCAGCCACATTTCAAATGCTCAACAGACATGTGGCTAGCAGCTACCATGTTAGCAGATACAGTACGTTTTTCTCATTGCAGAGAGTTCTGTTGGACAGAGCTAGTTTTAAATTATTCATACAAACTTTCCCTTTCATTAGCAAGTCAACTGGTAGCTAATTATATGCTATAAAAGCCTATCATTGTCTAAGACAGATCACCTTTAATATAGACACCTTAGTTATTTAACTCAACTGTATAAGAAGCCTAGAACAGAAACAAACAGAAATTGCTATGTGCTGGATCTTTCATATTTTAAAATATTAATGAAATCCTAGTGCCATAAGGACTCTTTACTGCACCAAATTAGACACTAAAATACTGTGCCAATCAAAATGGTCTACTGGATGTCTACCAAACATCACTTTAACTTTTTGACCCTGATGATGATCTTATTACATCTATTCCCAATGGCTGGATTAATTACATCGTTAAGAAATGAAGTGAAATATGTGCGGCTAGATTTGGTGGTAGGTGAAAGGACTGATTATCTTCTCTGGACCAGAAACTGGGGTAGGCATTTGGACTTGTATGCCTAAAAGAGAACTCCAGATTTCACCATTCCTAACCCACTGCACCACCCCCAGTCTTCCCCAACTCATGGTATCACTCAGCCACTCAAGCCAAAAATCTGACTCATCCTAAGTTCACCTTTCCCTGTAACTCTGGCCTATCTTTCTAATTCACCACAGCAGGTCCTATTGGCTTTACCTATGAAATTTATCTCAAGGTCATCCTTTTTCTTCATCTGTATTATTCCTGCCTCTACTCAACCTATCATGATCTCTGGCCCCCACTGCTGCAATGGTCTCCTAGAAGATCTTCTGTTTCCACTCCTGAACTGTATCTATTCAACAAAAACTCAAAATGATCTTTTAAAAATATAAATCCAATGTCTAGTTTAAAATCCTTCAATGACTTCTTACCACTCTTACCATTAAATTCCTACATGAGGTAGCCTCGACCAACTTCTTCCCTAGCTCCCACTAATACCCTCACTACAACCGTATTCCTGACACAATGACCTAAAAAGAGTCCCTAGAACATGCTAATTCCCACTTTGAGGACCTATATATGGAGATGTATAAGAGGAAATAATTTTCTAAGTACTGAAATGAGCAAGTCCCCAAAATCTTACTTTAAGAAAATACCATAACATCTGAATACAAGGGTTTCAAAGTTAGCAGGCACTCTGGAGTTATGCCCCAGGCCAGAGGCATCAAGATTATCCCTAAAGATCACAGATCCCCCACCGTGTTACAACTAAAACATCCAACAAAATGCTGCCCTCACTGGGAAATGAAATAAAACCCAATATTCTATTCATGTTTAAACATACACATCATGAGAGATATAAAGAAGCAAAATAGAATATCTGGATTCAACAAACCTAAAACCTGTCCTAAAGGAAAAATCAGATATTTGACTAGCTTAAAACAAACAAAGAGAAAAGATCTCTTCCCTCCCAAAAAGTTTACAAAATTATGAAGGGTACGATTTGATCTTCAAAATAGAATATATCAAGCAATACTGAGCTAAAATTAGCATACCCTAAAGCTAAAAAGAACTGCTAAGCGAGTTTATTTAGGCCAAATGTAACTGCATCACATATTACATAGTAAGTTTATGAAAAAAAAATCCTTACCCTATAATGTAGGCCAGTTGAAAATACAATCAGACCTAGGAAGGGTTTACATCAACCCGTGGGTGACAAACTAAGAGAGAAAGCAAGGCAGAATATGTCTTGGAATATGCTCCTAAACTTTACTGCGTGAAGCCAATAAAAGGAAATCACATTACCTCAAATCACTGCCAGTGCTGGAGCAAGCCAGAACACTGGAGGAAAGGAAATGAGTCTAATCCTGAGAGGCAATTCTTAAATATCAACTCTTCTGTCTTTTTCAATCACCAGCTAAATAATCCTCTTTCCATACAAGTCCTACTAACTATGTGGAATATGTTGTTTGCCCTCCTAATTTGTTTGATGTCCTGAATACAGATGTCTACATATAGGTGGGATATCCTCACACTGCTGAACAGAGAGTAAATATCCAAGGCCCCCATACAACCTTCCACAATAAAATCCTTTCTAACCCCCACCATCTGATCACCCTCCAGTTAGAGGGCAAGGGCAGCCCTTAGGAGAAGCCCAAACTCACATGGTACTTTCGTGCTGCCTCCGGGGAGTAACAAAGAGCATGCGCGTGGGGCGAGCACTACTGGCATCTGGGTGGGCACTCCATGGCTTGGCATAGCTATGATCCAGAAAAACCAGGTCCAGCTCCCGCTCGTGCACTGAAAGCTGAAAGAGCAGCGAGGTGCCCATGCGCCGCGCTGAAGTCTGGAAGTCCCTCTCCCCACCCCGGTGGGCCATGTCAGTAGAGGGCCAGCAAGTCAGAGAATGGGTATCTGCATGCTAGTCACCTGTAGTGAAAAGTTTCGGTTTAAGTCAATTCAAAGATTCTTAATTTCTTCCAACCTAGAATCACATCTAATATGCTTCTTACTTTTGTGACGTTCTATCATTCATCAGTGAGTATCCATTACACCGCAGACCCTTGCCCACCATAGGAAGGGCTCCTGAGATCCCGCACCACTCCCCAAAAAGGCTACTGGCACCACAGGACCCTCCCTACTCAATCCCTACAAAATTCGTTGACTGAACTAGCTGGCTGACTCCACTGTTCACAAAGGCCTCACATGGCCATACAAAACTTGCTTGGCCAGCACCACAAAGTCCTACGCAGGCAAGGATGGGGTTTTGGCAAACAGGAATGACAAACATTCATTCTTCCAAAGCTAAGGGGCTCCCTCGCTCCATTGCTTCACACCATTCCCTAGAAGCAGCAACAGCAAGGCAACCGGGGCCTCCACGAAGCCCTTCAAGGCTCTTTCTTATGTTAAAAGTTTTGCAAATACTTCTAAGACCCCGGTGTCCTTAAAATATCCAAATGAGAGCTCCTGCCCAAAGGCTGCAGCAAAAAGCTATCCCAGGAAGCCCTCTCTCCCCGCTCCCGGGTGGGTAGTCCGGGCAAACCGCCCCGTCCTCCACGTACCCCCCCCCCCGGGGTCTCGCCACAGAGCCTTGAAACGCCCACCTAATAGGCAGGGCTTATAATTCGCACAGTACACACGAGAAGCCGGCTCGGGGGGAGATGAAGTGACTTGGCCAAGGTCACCGAGAGTTCGCGACGACGAGGAGCCGCCTCGCACCCGCCTCCCGCCCGCGTCACGGGCCCGGGCCCGGCCGGGCTCCCGCGTCACCGCGGCCCAACGCGGCCATCAGACCCCAGCCGCCCTGACCTCAGACTCCAGCCCCCGATACCCGCATGGCCCGGGAGTCCTGACTCCCTCGCCGAGACCCCCGCTCTCCCCGACCCGGACAGCGACCCGCCAGACCCGCCACCCCGCCGGGGGCCGCCTTCCCTCACCCGCAATCGCCGGGCCGCGCGCTTAGCCCCGGCCGGATCCCCGTGCGCGTGCGCGTTACCGCCTCTACGCCCGGCGGCCCACAAAACGTGGAAGTGGATTATCGCCTGAGGGGGGCGGTGAGCGGCAAAACCCGGAAAGGATGTGGCTCCCGCCGCAAAGGTGGGAAGAGAAGCGCCAGGAGGCGCGCGGGTCTCCCAAGCAGAAATTGGGCACTAAGTCCAGGTTGAGACCACCGTCCTGCTGCTGAGGAGTTTAAGGAGGCAGTGCCGCTCAAGGTAGGGATCAGACTTGGCGGATTGGAATCTCAGCTCCAGCTCTTAACTCCACGGCTTTATAACCCCAGCGAGATCTCAGCGCCACCCCCTCATCTCTACACTGGGTGGCTGAGAGAATGAAATGTTTAGTTCTGGGACCTGGCACGAATAGATCTCAGGGTGGCAGTTACCATGAGGGACCCCCAGAGTGTCCTACAAGAAGAAAGATGTACCCCGAAGGGACCGAGGTGGTGTCATGAAGGGGAACTCTAAGGTGGGACTCTGAAGGACCAGGTCATTAGAGAGGGACTGACTGTAAAGGAAAAGTTAGTAAAGGACCCAGGCAGGGATAGCAAACGGGCCAAGTACAGCCCAACGCCATTTTCTTTAGTCTACCCACTGCTTTCTTAAAATTTTATTTATTGCAAACTTTTAGCGGTTTTTTGTTTTTGTTTTTGAGAGTGTGCGCACAAGTGACCAGTTAAGGGGACGGAGAGGAGCAAGGGAGAGGGAAAGAGAATCTTAAAGCAGACTCCTGGCTGCGCCTGGAGCCCAGGCAGGGCTTGATCTTAAGTCCCTGAGGGCATGACCTGAGCAGAAATCAAAAGTTGGGCACTTAACTGAGCCACAGAGGTTCCCCAAATTGCAAACATTTTTAAACTAGGGAGATTTCATGTAAAAATCCACCTTTCTGGACTCTCTTAAAAAGTTGATGGCTATGGCCACCCAGGACTCCCCTTCTACTGTGGCAGAGGTGGAAGCTGCCTATGCCCTTAATCTGGCCACCTTCCCCAGGCATCCTTGGACCCCCTAGCATTTGATTCATTACCCAGCCCTAAACCACAAACACACGTGCACACACACCCCTCCCAGGCTAGATTTAACTGTAGGTGATCCTAGGGTGGAAAACAAAATCAAGAGCCACGTCCAGTCATTTTAGGGTGATTAGTGGATTGGTTCAACTCATTTTGTTTGCCTCTCAGAGCAGGAGTGAGACAACTGAAATAATGCTGTTGGAAGCAGGTGCAGAGACCAGACCAAAGAAAGAAACACAGTACTTCAGAGGGCCTGTGCCCAGAAGAAGATGGAAGGTCAAGGAGTGGGGAGCCAGTAGAGAGAAAGGAGGCAAACTGGGATGATCTTATGATTCTGGATTGCTTCCAACAGCATAGCAAGCCTTCTCTACAGTAGAAATGTGAAACCCTTAGTGCTTGCTTTGCAGGGGTTTTTCCAGTGCCTTGGCAGACGAGATTAATCAGTCACAGTCCACTGTGACCCCAGATACAACTTCAAAATCATTTTCTCCACACAGGACTCCAGGCCGTCACTACCAGTTGATTAGACTTGGCCATCTCCTCTCCAAAATGCCTTTCCTTCCTCTGATATCCTGGGTGATACACTTGGCACTCAATCATTCACAAATATTTCTTAAATTCCTACTATGTGAAAAGTACTGTGCTAGGTGCTGAGGATACAGCACTGACGAGGCTTGCTTCTTTTTAATCCACATAAATAATTGTTTAATTTACAACCATGAAAATAAGAGCTAGCATTTAGAGAACGCCAAACAAGTTCTAAGTGACATAAATGACCTACTTCATTTAACCCTCTCAATGGCTTTATTTGCTGGGTTTTATTATAGTCCTATCCACAGAAGTGGATACATAGCAAGTAAGTATCAAAAGCAGAACTAGAAACCAGTCTGGCTCCAGAAACCAGGCATTTGACCCCTCACAACTCTACTCCCCACCATATCTACTGTGATTAAAGGACAAGGTGATGAGAATACGAAACAGTGAGCCAGCCTTGGCTTGGGTAATGGATTAGGTGTCTCTGTGAAGGTGACATTGAAACAGAAACCAAGAGGAGAAAGAAGTAACATGGTAGACCCTGGGAGAGAAGGTTTCTAGGAGAAGGCATGGGGTCAGGGGAAGGCTCTGAGGCAGAAGGGTGCTTGATGACATTTAAAAAAAAAAAAAGTGAGAATAGTGTAACTAGGAAATGGTGGGTCAGCAAGTGGAAAGAAATGAAGTTAAGAAAGAGACATAAGGCTGGGCCTGCAGGGCCCTAGATGCCCCAGTAGGAATTTTGGTACTGACCATAGATTGCTTTGTTTTAACTTTCCTGTATTTGGTAAAGAGTAGATCCTCAAAGTCAGGGGCATTAACCTTCTTTGTATCCTTCAGAGAACATAGCCCAGAATACAGGGGGTGGTTTCTGTATTGACTGATTGATGATTGATGGACTGGTTGACTGATAATGGAACACCTAGGCAAGAGACATGGTTCAAAATGAAAAATAAATCTTTACTGCTTCACATCCACTGGGATGGCTAAAAACTCCATGGTGACACCAAAAACATGGTAAGTGGCCCTGGCTGGCTCAGTGGGAAGAGCATGCAACTCTTGATCTTGGGGTTGTAAGTTGAGCCCCATGTTGGGTATAGCGATTACTAAAAAATAAACAAATAAACTTAAAAAAAAAAACCAAACCAGGAGTATCACAGACCTACTGAAGGATGCTGAAGACTTGGTCAGACCTCCAAGAAATGCAAACAAATGAAAAAACAAAGCAAATCTTAACTTACAGAGAAGCACAAAGTTATATAAAAGAGAATATGGGGGTGCTGGTTAAGCATCAGACTCGGTTTCAGCTCACACTGTGATCTCGTGGGTGGTTAGATGGAGCCCCAAGTTGGGCTCTGTGCTCCGTGGGGAATCTGCTTGAAGATTTTCTCCATCTACCCCTCCCTGTACTCACACATCCTTGCGTACTCTCTCTCTAAAATAAATAAATCTTTTTTTTTTTTTAAACATTCTTTTTTTTTTTTTTTTAATTTTATTTATTTGACAGAGAGAAACACAGCCAGAGAGGGAACACAAGCAGGGGGAGTGAGAGAGGGAGAAGCAGGTTTCCCACTGAGCAGGGAGCCCGATGTGGGGCTTGATCCTGGCTCTCCGGGATCATGACCTGAGCCGAAGGCAGTTGCGTAACCAACTGAGCCACCCAGGCGCCCCAATAAATAAATCTTTTAAAAAAGAGAGAGAAAGGATATGGAACTAGAGTACAGTTGACCCTTGAACAACATGGGGGTTAGGGATGCCAACCACCCCACCTCACACAGTCGGAAAATCCATGTATAACTTTTGACTTCCCCAGAACTTAACTACTAATAGTCTACTGTTGACTAGAAACCTTACCAATAACATAAATGGTCACTTAACACTTACTTGGTAATGTGTTATATAACTATCATCTAACAATAAAATAAGCTAGAGAAAAGAAAATGTAAGAAAATCAGGGTTGGGATGCCTCGGTGGCTCAGTCAGTGAACCACCTGCCCTCATCTCAGGTCATGATCTCAGGGTCCTGGGATAGAGCCCCGCTTCAGGCTCCCTACTCAGTGGTGAGTCTGCTTCTCCCTCTCCCTCTGCCCCTCCTGCCCTGCTCATGCTCTCTTGTGTGCACTTTCTCTCTCTCAAATAAATAAATAAATAATCTTTAAAAAAGAAAAGAAAATATTGAAGAGAAAGTAAGTTCACAGTACTGCATTCTTTATTGAAAAAAATCCACATGCAAGCAGACCCACATAATTCAAACCCATGTTGTTCACAATGGAAAAATTATAAAATTAAACTGACTTCAAGAATAGCAGCCTTGGGCACCTGCCTTCAGCTCAGGAGTCCCAGGATCAAGCCCTGCATTGGGCTCCCTGCTTGGCAGGAGGCCTGCTTCGCCCTCTCTCACTCTCCCTGCTTCTGTTTCCTCTCTCACTGTGTTTCTGTCAAATAAATAAATAAATAAAATCTTTAAACAAACAAGAATGGTAGCCTAGAGCACGGCAAAAAGTTGGAGTGTTTGGGTTCCATTCCCAATTTTGGTTGTATCTTGTTTCTTTAAACTGATTACTGTTTCCACAAAGTTTGAAAGCTGCTTTTGACATGAATAGCAAAATTCTGGTATATTGTGGCTTAAGAGTGTTCCAGGGTGGCTGAGTTGGTTAAGCAGTTGACTCTTGATTTTAGCTCATGTCCTGATCTCAGGGCTGTGAGATCAAGCCCTATGTCAGGCTCCATAGCATGGAGCCTGCTTATTATTCTCTCTCTCTCTCTGACCCTCCACCCCCACTCTCTCTTTCTTAAAAAAAATTTTAAAAAAAAAGGAGTGTTTGTTGTTTGATCTGCTCCCTTCTGTGTGATGGTACCATGCATAGAGTCAAATCCTTGTGGTGTTTTGTGTGGCTGTAGCCTTTGGCAACATGTAAATAAATGTGTAAAGCAAGTTTGTATGATTGAGGAATCAAATTTACTGAATTTTATTATTAAAAGTTGAAATTTGACATGCATGAACAAAAACAATACACTTTTCATGGGAAAGAAAAGAGAAACCCATATTGTCCAGAGGTCAACTGTATATTCCTTGATCTGTAGTGAAATAATATACATCATCATAATAATGAAAAGGTCAAGTGTAGGTTTAGTCCCCAGATGAGGGGTAATTGTATTGGGAGAAGAGGATGCAGGAAAGGCAGAGTGCAATAAAGCTAAACCCCTCAGGTGCATAATAAATAGCAGGAGCAATGTCTGAAAGTGATGAATGGGGAGTTTAGGGAGAGAGAAGGTGGCAGGTAGGAAGGAGTGAGGGATTGGGTGAGATCCAACTTAATAGCCAGTGTCTCCAATTGAAAAACTCAAGGGATGATATTTAGAAACAGAGAGGCTAATACCAGAAGAAATGACCCAAACTGAGTAGTGCCTGCCTGATGTATCCCAACGTTTATTCTCTCTGGCCCTTATCCCAGGCCAGGCTTTAGCTCTTTTTCTCTTTATCCGCCCGTCAGTGCTTTGTAGGAATTCGTGTCTTCCCTCTGCCCCTATTCCTTCCTTAGCCCATCAATCTTACTGTTTTTCATTCTTCTCTAATTTGGGAGGGGATAAATGATATCTTCTTACATTTCTTTGATTTTTGATAGGCTTGAATTTTTTTTTACATCTCTCTTTTTTGGGGGGAGGCGCTTTTGAATCCAATTTGGCAAAGTGATAAATGATATCTCACTGAATTTCTTTATGAAAGAGACTTTTTTTTTTCATTTTGTTTGTCCATTTGGGCAATCACGCATTATAAACTTTCCCTCATCGTCCTTAAGAGTATTAATATTTTTCTTATTAAATTATAAAAGCTTGTGAGAGGGGCACCTGGCTAGCTCAGTTGGTGAAGCATGCAACTCTTGATCTTAGGGTTGTGAGTTCAAGCTCCATGTTATAAATACAGATTACTTTTAAAAAATAAAATCTTGGGGCACCTGGGTGGTTCAGTTGGTTGAGTGACTGCCTTCGGCTCAGGTCATGATCCCGGAGACCCGGGATCGAGTCCCACATCGGGCTCCCTGCTCGGCGGGAAGCCTGCTTCTCCCTCTCTCACTCCCCCTGCTTGTGTTCCCTCTCTGGCTGTGTTTCTCTCTGTCAAATAAATAAAATCTTAAAAAAAAATAAAATAAAATAAAAAAATAAAAAATAAAATCTTAAGGGAGCCTGTGTGTTACAGTCGGTCAAGTGTCCAACTCTTGTTTTCGGCTCAGGTCATGATCTCAGGGTCGTGGGACTGAGCCTGGTGTCAGGCTCTGTGATAAGCTTGGAGTCTGCTTGAGACTGTCTCTCCCTCTCCCGCTATCCCTCCTCTCCAAAAAGATAGATAGATAGAGAGATAGAGAGATAGATAAAATATTTTAAAATTTCTATTTAAAAAATGCTCACATTAAAAAGGCTAATATTCTGGACATTAGGTATGTTGTATATGTTCCCTACTTTGGTATTATCTTTAAAGGCATGTTTTTCTGCACAGAAGTTTTAATTTTTCTGTGGTTAAATCTATCAGGCTTTCCCTTTCCTTTTCCACGGTCTACCTTTTAGGTCATGATGCTTAGTTTGGAAAATCATGAACAAAGCAAAAACTTTGTGTTGTATTTAGATTTCAAGAAAAACTGTCAGAAATAACTTTTTCATGTTAGATCTGTTGCACCAGAAAGCAATTGTAGCACCAAGATCCAATAGGCAGCTTTTTGCTCTTTAAATGCCTTGCTTCTTTTAGAAGGCATAATAAGCGGGATACCTGGGTGGCTCAGTCAGTTAAGCATCTACCTTCAGCTCAGGTCATGATCTTGGGATCCTAGTTTCCAGCCTTGTATCGGGCTCCCTGCTCAGTGGGGAGTCTGCTTCTCCTTCTCCCCCTCACTCTGCTTGTGGTCTCACTCTCTCTCTCTCTCTCTAATAAGTAAATTTTTTTAAAAAGGGGGTGCCTGGGTGGCTGGGTCATTAAACATCTACCTTTGGCTCAGGTCGTGATCTCAGGGTCCTGAGATTGAGCCCTGCATTGGGGTCAGTGGAGAGTCTGCTTTTCCCTC
This sequence comes from Spilogale gracilis, assembly GCA_004023965.1. NCBI lineage: Eukaryota > Metazoa > Chordata > Mammalia > Carnivora > Mephitidae > Spilogale > Spilogale gracilis. The sequence continues at coordinate 44,656 of PITA01004054.1, forward strand.
TCTCACTCCCTCTGCTTATGTTCTCTCTCTCTCTCTGTCAAATAAGTAAAATAAAAGTCTTCAAAAACAAAAAAAAGGCACAGTAAGCTTACTGTTCAATTGTTTCATCAACTAATGTACATTTTAAAGCATCCATTAATCTTCCCTCTATTGGATAAGGTGTAATTTATACAATATTCAAACCTGAAGCAGAAAAAACCTTAGTGTGAGTGAAACAAGCAAATGACAAGCTCCCTCCTCATGATGAGGGGCCTTAAGAGCTATCAGGATGCCACAGCAAAATTGTATTGACCTGAGATTTTTTTTTTAACCTTAAAATTAGCTGGCATAAAAGCTCATTAATTTAAAAAAAAATCATTCCCTTTGTTAAAGACAAATTCATATCTGGACTTAGGCTTCCTTTAGGAAAAAGGAGGCCTAGCAGGCCAGAAGAGCTCAGTCGTTTAAGTGTCCACTCCTGGTTTTGGAGTGACCAGTGTCATGATCTCAAGGTCATGATCTCAGGGTTATGAGATCGAGCCCTGTGTCAGCCTCCATGCTCAGGATAAAGTCTGCTTAAGACTCTCTTTCTCTCCCTCTGCCCCAACCCCCTGCTCTCTCTCTCAAATAAATAAATAAATCTTAAAAAAAAATGAGGCCTACATGTTTACTTATGCATTAGGAAAGCCTTCTCTGAATTATCCTTGAAATGGTCTTGATTTTCCTATTCCTTTCCTCACATCACCTAACTTCTTTTATTTTTTCACCCAAGTTGTGAGACTTTAGCAATGTTTCACTCCAGATAACTAACTTATTTATATAAAGAGGAAACACTACCCTTATACCTGATCATGAAATCAGAGGGACAGTAAGAATAAGAAAGAGAAAGAAAGAAGAAGCACAAAGTGGCCAAATTATTTTGATTGTACAGGCCCAGTCACCTCAAGTCACTTGCTTCATACGCCTTCTGACTTCCTCCTGTCATTCCCCATCATTTCTCAGCCATCAGAAGGGATGAGTACCCACCATTTGCATCAACATGGGTGGAACTGGAGGGGGTTATGCTAAATGAAATCAGTCAAACAGAGAACAACAATGATCATATGGTTTTACTCATATGTGAAACACAAGGAATAGTGTGGAGGACCACAAGGGAAGGGAGGGAAAACTGGGAAGAAATCAGAGAGGGAGACAAACCATGAGAGACTCTTAATCATAGAAAACAAACTGGAGGAGAGGTAGGTTGGGGGGGCAGGGTAACTGGGTGATGGGTATTAAGGAGGGGACAAGTGGTGATGAGCCCTATACACAGCTAATGAATCATTGACTATTATATCAAAAACTATACCTTGGCTAATGGAATTTAAATTAAAAAATATGAAAAATTTTTAAAGAAAGAAAGATGAGGTATTACAATGAATATCACAAAACTACAAAGGATCATAAGAGAGTACTATGAGCAAGTAGAGCCCAACAACTTGGACAACCTAGAAGAAATGCATAAGTTCCCAACAACAACCTAGAAAGACTGAACTATGAAGGAAAAAAAAAAAAAACCTAAACAAACTGATCACTAGTAAAAAGATTGATTCGATAATCAAATCCTCGCAATAAACAAATGCCCAAGACCAGACAGTTTTACTGAGGAGTTCAACCAGACAGTAGAAGAATTAATACCAACCCTCGTCAAACTGTTTAAAAGATAGGAGAGAAGGGTATATGTCCAAGCTCATTTTATGAAGGCAGCATACCCTGCTACCAAAACCAGAGAAGGACGCTACAAGAAAAAGAAGGACCAATATCCCTCATGAAAGAGAGGCAAAAATCCTCAACAAATTATTAGCAAAATTAATTCAACAATACATCAGGAGAATCACATAACACGATCCAGTGGGATATATTCCAAGGATGCAAGGATAATTCCACATCTGCCCATCAACCAATGGGATACACCACCTTAACAAAATAAAAGATAAAAATCCTAGGATTCTTACAATAGATGCAGAAAGAACCCTTGACAAGATTTAATATGCATTTATGATAAAGACTCTAAACCATCTTGGTATCAATTGACCTTACCTCCACCAAACAAAGGCCCTATATAAAAAGCCCACAGATGACATTATACACAGGGTGAAATGCTGAAAACTTTTCCACTACCACCAAGAACACTTTCTTTTTTTTTAAGATTTTATTTATCCACTTGACAGAGAGAGATCATAAGCAGGCAGAGAGGCAGGCAGAGAAAGAGGGGGAAGCAGGCTACCTGCTAGGCAAAGAGCCCAATGTGGGACTTGATACCAGGACCCTGAGATCATGATCTGAACCGAAGGCAGAGGCTCAACCCTCTGAGCCACCCAGGCGCCCCAAGAACACTTTCATTCATCATAGTATTGAAAGCCCTAGCCAAATCATTTAGACAAAAAACAAAACCAAAAAAGATATGAAATCTAAATCGGAAAAGAAAATGGCCACTATTTCCAGATGCCATGATACTATACATAGAAATCCCTAGAGTCCACAAAAAAAAAAAAAGGAACCTGATAGAATAAACAAATTGAGTAAAGCTGCAAGATACAAAGTCAATATACAGAGACTGCTTGCATTTCTTTTTTTTTTTTTTTTAAAGAATGTATTTATTTGAGAGAGAGAAAGACAGGCAGAGGGAGCAACAGAGGGTCAGGGAAAAGCAAACTCCCTTCTGAGCAGGGAGCCCAAGCCTGGGCTTATTCCCAGAATCCTAGGATCATGACCTGACCTGAAGGCATACACTTAACTGACTGAGCCACCCAAGTGCCCCAACTTGTATTTCTGTACACTGATGACAAACTTTCACAAAGAGAAATTAAGAAATCAAGGCCACTGACAGTTGCATCAAGTCAAAAAAAAATCTAGGAATAAAAGTAATAACCAAGAATGAGAAAGACCTGGTATACTGAAGACATGGCGGAAAAGGAAGGAAAAACGTGTGTGTTGGATGCGGGGGGTGGGTGAATATATGAGCCAAACATTTGGAAATGACACAAATATATGGAAGCATACACTGTGCTCATTGACTGGAAGAGTTAATAATGTTAACATATCAACCATACCCAAAGCAATCTACAGATGTGATGAAATCCCTATCTGAATTCCAGTGGCATTATTCAAAGAAATAGAAGAGAGTCCTAAAATTTGTATGGAATCACAAAAGACCCCAACTACCCAAAGCAATCTGGAGAAAGAAGAAGAGAGAGAGAGAGTCCAAGATGGCAGAAGAGTAGGAGACCTTCATTTCATCTGGTCCAAGGAATTTAGCTAGATAGCTATCAAACCATACTTAACACCTGAGAATTCAAGCAGAGATTCAAGAAAAGAACAGCTGAAACTCTACAAACAGAAAACCTACCACTTTCCATAAGGTAGGAGGTACAGAAAAGTGAGTCTAAGTTGATGGGTGGGAAGAGAAATCATTGGAGGAGGGAGCCTCTGTCAGCTGGCTACCTACCAACAAGTGCTAGGGGAAGCAGAGCACAAAATTGGAACTTTCACAAGTCTGATATGGTGAGGGATGTCACTCTGGTGGCTAAGCAGGGGTGGGACCCTCGATGGGACAGTGTGGTCTCAGGATCCTCAGGGTCCCAGGAAGACCGGGGCACTTGAGAGCAACAGAGCTCCCTGGTTGCAAAGAGTGAGGCCAGGAGTGGGCTGTAAGCTGGGGGCTGCCATAAACTGTGATCCATGCCACAGTCTGGCCACTGCTCTTTGAGAAGGGGCCAAGAAGTGGCACAACTTAGGAGAGCCCCCTTCCTCCCCCAGGAGGAGTAGTACACTACATGCTGTAGGAGTCTGCTGGGTTTGGAGACTCCAAGTGGGGTAGTGTGCCAGAGATAGAAATGCTTGGTCACAGGTCCAATGAGCATGGAGTGTGGACAGAGACCAGGGAGACATGAAGTACTGACCGCATTTCCCTGAGGATTCACTGAGAAGTGGGGCCCCAAGCTCTCAGCTCTGGGGCCAGAGTTTGGGAGGTTGCCATGTTCATTCTCATCCCAAAATATTGGGATCAATTCCCTGCATATTTTCAGACCATAGTGCTTTGGAAATGGAACTCAGTCACAAGAAGAAAGAACCCAACTACAGGAGGATAGAGGGCATGATACTAAAGAATGAATGGCTCAACCAGTCAATTCAAGATGAATTTTAAGAAATTCATGGAACACATGAGAATGAAAACACACTTTTCAATATCTTTGGGATGTAGCAAAGGCAATCCTAAGAGGGAAGTCTATAGCACTACAAGCCTTTCTCAGGGACCAGGAAAGGTTTCAAATACGTAACCTAACCCTCCACCTAAAGGAGATGGAGAAATCAGGATAGAAACCCTAAACTCAGAAGGAAAAGAGAAATAATAAAGATTAGAGTAGAAATCAATGAAGTAGAAACCAAAAGAATAGTAGAACGGATCAACAAAACCAGGAGCTTGTTCTTTGAAAGAATTAAGAAGGTTGATACACCCCTGGCCAGACCTCTCCCAAAGAAAAGGGAAAGGACTCAAATCAATAAAATCATGAGTCAAGAAGGAGAGATCTCACCCAACACCAAAGAAATACAAAAATTTGGGGCTCCTCGGTGGCTCAGTCGGTTAAGCGACTGCCTTCAGCTCAGGTCATGATCCTGGAGACCCGGGATCAAGCTCCACATTGGGCTCCCTGCTTGGCGGAAGCCTGCTTCTCCTTCTCTCACTCCCCCTGCTTGTGTTCCCTCTCTGGCTGTGTTTCTCTCTGTCAAATAAATAAAATATTAAAAAAAAAAGAAATACAAAAATTTATAAGAACATAGGATGGCAACTCTATATCAACAAATCAGACAGTCTTGAAGAAATGGATGCATTCCCAGAAACATAGAAATGACCAAAACTGAGCTGGAAAGAAAAGGAAACCTGGAGAGCCCTAATCAGCAAGGAAATTGAAGCAGTCATCAAAAATCCCTCAGGAAACAAGAGCCCAGCACCAGACAGCTTCCCAGGGGAGTACTACCAAACATTTAAAGAAGATTTAATACCTTTTCTTCTGAAACTTTTCCAATAAATACAACTGGAAGGAAAACTTCCAAACCCTTTTGATGAGGCCATCACTATGTTGATCCCCAAACCAGAAAAAGACGCCACCCAAAAGGAGAATTACAGACCACTATCCCTGATGAATATGGATGCAAAAATTCTCACCAACATATTAGCCAAAAGGATCCAACAGTACATTAAAAGGATAATTCACCACAACCAAATCCAATTTATACCTGGGCTGCAAGGGTGGTTCAACAACTGCAAATCGATCAATGTAATACACTACCTTAACGGAACAAAGAACAAGAACCATAGCATCATCTCAATAAATGCAGAAAAAGCAATGGACAAATTACAGCATCCTTTCTTGATCAAAACTCTTCACTGTGTAGGGATAGAGGGTATACACCTCCACATCATAAAGTCATCTATGAGAAACCCACAGTGAATATGATTCCCAATGGGGAAAAACTGAGAACTTTTCCCTTCAGATCAGGAAAACCACAGGGATGCCCGTTCTCATCACTATTGTTCAACAGAATACTTGAATTCCTAGCCTCAGCAATCAGACAACAAAATGAAATAAAAGGAGTCCGAATTGGCAGAAAAGTCAAACTCTCATTCTTTGCAGACAATTGGATACTTGATGTGGAAAACCCAAAAGACCTCACCCCAAAATTGCTAGAACTCATCCAGGACTTCTGTAAAGTGGCAGCATAGGAAATCAATGCACAGAAATCACTTGTATTTGTCTACAGCAACAGTGTGACAGAAGAAAGAGAAATTAAAGAGTCCATCCCATGTATAATTGCACCCAAAACCTTATGATACCTAGGAATCTGTCTAACCAAAGAGGCAAAGGATCTGGACTCAGAAAATTATAGAATAATCATGAAAGAAATGGAGGAAGACAAAGAAGTGGGAAAACTTTCCATGCTCATGGATTAGAAAAATAAATATTGTGCAAATGTCTATGCTACCTAGAACATTCCACAGATTCCGTGCAGTCCCTATCAAAGTACCATCCACATTTTTCACAGAACTGGAATAAATAATTCAAAAATTTGTATGGAAGCAGAAAAGACCCCAGATAGCCAAAGGGATGTTGAAAAAGAAAACCAAGGCTGGTGGCAACCCAATTGCAGACTTCAAGCTCTATTACAAACCTGTAAAAATTAAGACAGTATGATACTGGCACAAAAACAGACATATAGATCAATTTAACAGAATAGAGAAACCAGAAATGGACCCTCAACTCTGGGGTCAACTAATCTTCCTCCAAACAGGAAAGAATATCCAATGGAGGGGAAAAGATGTCTTTAATAAATGGTGCTGTTAACATGGGACAGTCACATGCAGAAGAATGACACTGGACCATTTCCTTATACCATACACAAAAAATAGACTCCATTGGATGAAAGACCTCAATATGAGACAGGAATTCATCCAAATTCTTGTGGAGAACAGAGGCAATAATCTTTTTTACCTCAACCAGAGCAAATTCTTTCTATACACGTCTACAAAAGCAAGGGAAACAAAAGCAAAAATGAACTGTTGGGATTTCATCAAGATAGAAAGCTTTTGCACAGTAAAGGAAACAGTTCACAAAACCAAACCAAACAAACAAACAGAATGAAAGAAGATATGTTTAAATGACATATCAGATAAAGGGCTAGTATCCAAATTCTAGAAAGAACTTAAACTCAACAACCACAGAACAAATAATCCAATCAAGAAATAAGCCAAAGACATGAACAGACATTTCTCCAAAGAAGACATCCAAATAGCCAACAGACCCATAAAAAAGCATTCAACATCCCTGGACATTAGGGACATACAAATCAAAGCCACAATGAGATACCACCTTACACCAGTCAGAATGGCTAAAATGAACAAGTCAGGAAACAACAGGTATTGGTGAGGATGTGAAGAAAGGGGAACCCTTTTATACTGTTGGTTGGAATGCAAGCTGGTGAAGCCATCTGTAAAACAGTGTGGAGATTCCTCAAGAAGTTGAAAGCAGCTACTCTACAACCCTGAAACTACACTAGTGAGTATTTACCCCAAAGATACAAATGTAGAGATCTGAAGGGGCACCTGTACCCCAATGTCTATAGCAGCAATGCCCACAATGGCCAAAGTATGCAAAGAGCCCAGATGTCCATCGACAGATGGATGGATATATATGGATTATATATGCCATTGAATATCATCAAAAAAATGAAATCTTTCCATTTGCAATGACATGGATGGAACTAGAGGGTATTACGCTAAGCAAAATAAGTCAATCAGAGACGGATAATTATCATATGATCTCACTGACACTTAATCTCAGGAAACAAACTGAAGGTTTCTGAAGGGGAGGTGGATGGGGAATAGGATGGCGGGGTGATTATCACTGGGGAGGGGATGTGCTGCAGTGAGCACTGTGTGTTGTATAAAACTGAAGGATTTCAAACTTGTACCCCTGAAACAGAAGAATGTGACTGGAACACTTTCTTACACTGCACATAAAGATGATGAATGAATGAATAACTTGAACATAAGAACTGAATCCATAAACCTCCAAGAAGAAAACAGGTGAAGAATCTTTTATATCAACAAATGATACATTATATGATCATAATAAAAAGGAAGTGAAAGAAAAACATTTAGAATACAAATGTAAACTAAGTAAAAATAAATAAACAAATAAATAAAAATAAATCTTACTGATAAGAAAGCTAGTAAGCAAGCAAAGAAGCGATTAAGCAGCCTGGAGTCACCACACTCCAATTTCAAATGGGATTGCAAAGCTGTTGTCCCCAAAACAGTATGGTACTGGCATAAAAACAGGCACACAGGTCAATGGAACACAACAGAAAGCCCGGAAATGGATAATCATGGTACTTTTGGCAAAGTTTATTCATTAGCATATTAGAGGTATATTTAAACTTAGCTCTGATAGAATTATTAACTCTGAATGGGAATTAATAATATTTATGTCCTATTCCAACTATTGCTTCCAATAAATGAATTTCTTTAAACATACTGTTTTATATAAATATATATTATAAAATAAGGATGATTAAGAATCCACATTTTTAAGAGAAATTAAATTTAATAAACCTACCACAGAAAAGGGACTATAGATATCCATCATCACAACTGAGAACATCACAAAAAAAGATAAGCAGACACAATCTGGTATCTGATGGAAGAATATAATACTACTTAAGTAGTTCTGCCCAAATGTTCAACTTGTTGAAAACCAAGGAGCCAGCTACTCAGTTACAAAAATACAGATGTCAGAGAAAAGTCCTACCAAAGAGTATGAAGACATCACCAATGAAGTCCTCACTGCATATATTCCAACAGGAAAAACCAAATAAAGTGTAAGACATAAAGGAAGAAGAAAAGAAAGAGAGAGCTAAAGAAAGAAGAAAGAGGAAGGGAGGGACGGGGGGAGGGAAGGGAAGGGAAAAAAAGAAAGAAAAGAAAAGAGAAAGAAAGAGAAAAGAAAAGAAAAAAAGGAAGAAACCTCAGAAACTAACCCATACATGTATAATCTTCACTTATGACAGAGCAGCAGAAAATATACAATGGGTAAAGGACTGTCTCTTCAGTGAATGGTACTGGGAAAGCCAGACACCAAATGCAGTAGAATGTGACTGGAACACTTTCTTAGACTGCATATAAAAATGATGAATGAATGAATTACTTGAACCTAAGAACTGAATCCATAAACCTCCAAGAAGAAAACACAGGTAGTCAGTTTCTCGATATTGGTTTTGGTGAGTCTTTTACATCAGACACCAAAAGCAAAGGCAGCAAGAAAAAAATGAACAAGTGGAATGACATCAAACTGAAATTTCTGCATGACAAAAGAAACCATCAAACTCTTAAAAGGCAACCTACCCAATGAGAAAAAATATTGGCAAAACCTATGTGTGAGAAGAGGCTAATATCCAAAATACACAAAACACTCCTTCAAATCCAAACAAAAACTGAATATAAACTGGGGAGAATATGTGAATAGATACTTTCCAAAGATGGCACATAGGTTGCCAGGAGACCAGAAAAAGTTGTTCAACATCACTAATTGTCATCAGGGAATCATAAGTCAAAAGCGTATCACCTCACAACTATTGGACCGCAATCATCCCAGAAACAGACATCAGGTGTAATCAAGTGACCCTGTTCACTGTAGGTGGAAATGGAAATTGGTGCAGCCACTGTGACAAATGCTATGGAAGTTCTGGGGAAAAATGAATACAACTACCACATGACCCACTAACTAAGTATTTCTTTGGAGTACACAAAAAAGAGAGATGCACTCCCATGTTCACTGCAGCGTTACTCACAAGACCCAGACATGGAAACACCAACCTTGGGAGCAGTATGCTAAGTAACTCAGACACAGAAAGACACCAGAGGCTCTCATGGACACTCCACATGGAATCAAAAGAGTACTGAACACCTCTATACTGAGAACAGATGGGAGGTTGCCAGATTCAGGGAAGGGAGGAAAGAGGTGAAGGTGGTCAAAGGTGCTATGTCGGAGTGATAAAATCCGCAAGTCATGGAATATTCTGTGCAGCATGGAGACTAAAGCTAAGCCTACAGGATGGGTACAGCCTCCCCCACTATTTGAAAGTACAATGTTCCCTGGAAACCTTTCACAGCAGAAATGGTGTCAACTGAAAAAGGAATCACCATTCATTTCCAAAGAAAAGTGAGTGAGCATGCTCAGAAACCAAAGGTTCCTTATCTTTGGTTCTCCTTAGACCTCAGGACACAGCATCCTAACGGATGCCCAGAAGAAAGGGAGATCAAGCACAGCAGATGCTCACAGACATAATTCAAAGTGCTGGTGGCCAGACATGGAGAGCAGTGCTCAGGAAGGAGCTGGTTAGGGTGCATGCTGCCTCTGCAGTGGTTCCCCACAAAACAGATGCTGAATGCGATGCCCACTCTTTCACTTTTTTCATAAGAAGAAATCATCTTTAGGTTTCTTCCTGCCACTGGAGCTGGGTAATAATGTAGATTTTCCAAAAAGCTGTGTCTGACCATGAACTTTGAGAAAAGTGGGTGATTCTTGTACTTGAAAGTTGCTGAAGGCTTAGAAGTAAAAAGTTCTCCTTGACACAAACATCAGCAGATCCACTGTGAAAGACACCTTCCTCAGCAGGTGGAACATGGACTACCTCCTACCCCCAGAAACCTCCTCTTTGGCCTCACTCAGTACAACCAACAAGAGCTAGGAGGTCCCTCAATTCTTCCTTTCTGCCATTCCCAATATCACACCCAATGGCAAATCCTGTGAGTTCCATCTTCAATAGGCACCCTGAATAGGACTAACCCCTCCTTCCAAGGCCGCCTGTCTGGTCCACACTGGAGCCCAGCTCTTGCCTGAGTTCCTGGACAAGCTTCATCACTGACCTCCCCTGCCCATCCTCAACACTGTGTCATCTGTTCTCAACACTGTAGCCAGGAACAGGGTCCAGTGGGGTCATGGCCCTGCAGTGGCTTTCTGTCACCTTATTGTCATTTCCTGATGTCATGTCCTAAGCTGTCTCCTGTGGCCACAGGGCCTTCTCACTTCTCCTGGACATGCCTGGTATGCTCCTGCCCCAGGGCCTTTGCCTATGCTTTCCCTTCCATTTAGAAGGCTCTTGATGTGAGTGGGCATCCTAGAGTCAAGGATCTGGGGGATAAGACCTGTTGACATCATCAGGCAAAAGACTTTCAAGGGAAAAAGAGATCTCGTCTGATTTCCCAGGATGAGTGCATTTCATGTGCCCTTCCAGGACCCCAGCCTCCCACCTGGAAGGCACCCTATCCCTGGGACCCCCACTTCAGTGCAAAGAGCACACTCACCTACCCAGGACCTCCACCCAGGGTCTCTCGGAGTGCCACTGTACCTGTCCCACCTTTGTGTATCGGGACAGCTCTGGGTCCACCCCTGTGCAGTGATTGATTGGGAAGGGTGGTGCCCGAGCCCATTGGATACAGTGCCTGCCTGTCCCGGGCAACCTGCCCCCATGTCCTGCACCCTGTGAGCTCAGGTGGTCCTGGGGGCGCCTCCTCACTCCAACACCTGGCTTGCTTACACAGGCATGTGTGGGGTTGTGGGCAGGATCCCACACACACACACACCAGGCCTCTTCTGCAGATCTCTCTAGGTGCAGACCTCCCTCAGAGCCCTGCCTTTGCCCTTCCCACCAACCCTGCCTACAGAGCTCTTCCTGGCTCCTGGCAAGGTCAGCTGCTCGCAGACCCTCCCGGGCCTGGGTTTTCAAAAATGCAATGATTTCACACATTTCCAAGACAATTTGAAGACCCCAAAAGTAATGCTCTAAGTGGGAAGAACTTCACCTTCTGGTCTCACTCATGGAGTGAATAGTGCTTCTTAAACCTTGGAAGCCTCCTATGATGAGCCCATTTGTGCTGGAAAATACATACATAGGATTGCTTCTGCAGGGAAGCTCCAGGAAGAACTGCCTCTCTTCAGTGCTCTTGGAGTTGTGAACCATGAACATCTACTTTTCACCTAAAAAAAAAACCATAGTGTTATTGTTGACATTAAATGAATGAAATTTTTAAGACATTTTAGAGAGAAAGGAAGAGAGTTTTATTCAAACCCAAGTCATGACAGCTGCCTGGGGGACACAATCTTCACAGAGAAGGGAGTACTCCTGGGAAGGAACACTGGGGCAGGTTCATGTACTTGTCTGGTTTTGTTTTATGTACAGTGTTTCACATCGTCATAAGGAAGAGCATTCCAGAAAGTCAGACTTTTTCTTATGTTTTCAGTATGTGCAAGTTGGTATGACTTTAGTCTTATGGGAGCAGGAGAGGTTCTTATGTTTTTATTATCTTTTTGTTTGCAATGGCCTTTTTCATTAACTTTTTCTTCTTGAAGCAGATGTACATGTGCTTGGGGCAGAAACAGGGCCCGTGGTCATTTGGAGCTTGGTCAAATGTTAAAGGATAGCTTCCCTGGGAGCCCAGGGAAGACAAAAATTCCATTATCATTCTAATGACTGCTCAGAGGAGGAACTTGAGACTCAAGCACCTTTAACAATACTACCAAGAAATCAAAAGGATGCCTACCGCAGCTTACCTGTTCCATAGTCAACGCAGGTAACAGATATGTTCAAAGAAGCTGGACTCCTCCCCCTCTCCTGCCCAAATCTCTGAAGCACACAGATCATTTAAAGTCCGAATTTTAGAACTGCTAGACATCTTAGAGATGTCTCACACCATTCTCTTGGACTACAGAATAAAACAGAGTAGCACATTGTCACAACACCAATTTAAACATCAAGTTCCCTAAAGCTTGGATACACATCTAAGTTCTTTCCTTGCAGATTTTGACTAATGTAAGTCAGAGTCATACCACATAAAGGCTACAATGGTTCTGAAGTAAATAGTCATACATAAGGGAGTATTTAGCAGTGTTTATATGCGCCAGCTCACTTTGTAGAAGAGGCTGAGCAGAGTGTTTTCAAATAACTATTTCAGACCTGTCTTACAACACATTCTGAACATATCAGAGCCTGAATCAATTTTTTTAAAGTTCTTCCAGTAACTTTAATATCAGTAATAAATTAGAATGTCTCAATTCCTAGGGATCTTTGAGCATCTTACTCAGAGGTCCTGCACTGAGATAATTATCTTAATGATCATGATGGGCGGAAGTTAAAAGCCAGCTGAATCTGTTCCAGTTGGCTGCACAACAAGAAAACCCTAAGACTTGAGATGTTTCCTGATCAGGAATACCAGAGACACGAGAGGAATGCCAAGGGATTTGGAGTCAGTTTGGGACTTCCGCTTAGATTTTTGACACTGAAATCCTCTGTGACTCAAATCACCTCTGAGCCCTTGTCTAACCGTCTAGAAGATGCGCCTCATAATCTCTATATCATCGTTTAGAAGTTTATGAGGGAGAATTCCACAAAGAGCCAGTGTGATGGTTCTTAAGAGCTAGTGCTCAGGAAGCCAGGACTACTATTTCAGGCTATTTCTTTTCCAGAAGAAAGAACACATGGTGAATCCATATTTCTAAAAGATGACTCACAAGATGATTTTCAAACCTTAAGGAAGGTCAAGAAACTGTTATTGTGACATGTTTCACTCAGAAATCATGTTGTTGGACTGCTGAGGACCATCCAATAGCACCACCATCACTAGGAGTGGGGACCGTTCTATTTCCCTATGGTCATGTTGTCTCTTAGCTCAGCGCCACCAAAAAGGGCAGCTGTGGGGGGACCACAGGCCAACAGTATTATTTTCAGGAACATCCAGGCCTTTCCTAAAACAAATACATACATGCAAGCCAGTATTCCCTATATGGATGGCATCCTTGTTTCTGAGGACAGTGCTGAGAACAGACTATCTCAAAGTAAAGCAATGGAAATCCTTACACTCAGAGGATGGGTAACTGACCTAAGTTAGGGCCGAGGATCTCAAACTACAGTACAATTTCTAGGCATAATTTGGTAATCTGAAGGCAGACAACTACCACGCCATGACAAATAGCACACAAGTTGCTTACCAACCCCGTCCTATAATGGAAGAAGATCAGAAACAGCTAGGACTGGTAGGAAACAGCAGAAGTCACACGTGGGGATTATTGGAAACAACACACTGATCATCTAACCAGTGTGAGGAAGTGTAGAGAACCGACATGGACAGAGACTCAGGAGGTACTTCTTTGGAAAATGCTCTCAGAAACTGTCACATAGTGGTGCCAGCTAATGAGGACTCTGAGCATACTGTAGAATGCCTATACTCACAAGGGTTTGCAACATAGTCTCTGAGGACTCAAACTTTTCAAGATCTCAAAGTTTACTGGATTGACTATTGGACTAAGAGATTCCCATGTTCTGAAAACAGATGCCAACTAACTGAAAGTCTCCTCTGGGCTCTCTCAGAGGCCCTACAAAAGCTGAACCATTCACTGAAAATCAATCACACTCATACACAGACACACATGCACACACACAAGCGGTTATTTAATTCATCTATGATCTACATATTCGGGATTCCTCCTACCTTTTCTTTTTCAGATTGATATTTGTACTCACATGAAATGATATCATTTCTAATTAGCCTTGATGTCAAAATAGAGACTCACTGACACCATATTCACAAAAACTTCCCTGTTGTAATTTTCAACATCACGTTTTTAATATTTCATACACATTTTAGCTAAATTTTGGGAACTTGTACAGGAGAAAATGAGTATTGAAAAATTGTGAATACTCATAATGAACTTTAAGCCTAGAGAACAAAATTTTTCGAATTTCATAGATAATAAAGGAACCAAAGGGAAGACATGGAAGTTGTAATATAATAATTTTACATAAATGCAACCTCTATTACTCTACTAAACAAAGGGGCATATATTATTACCACTCCCTAGTCATAAGTTATTTCTCACATGTGCCTACACAGGTATAATGAGTGTACTAGAGTAGATTGAAGTGCCTGGAACAACCTGGCAGCATCTATAATAACAATTAAATTTCATTCTTCTATCTTGTGAACTTCCACTCTCTGTTCCTTTAGACAATGGACCATATAGAAACACCTATACAGCTTTTCCATTTCAAAAACAATCACAACCAAAAAGAAACTAACTTAAAAGCAACAAACAGACCGAGTTCCATTTCACTACCCTTTATTCACCTTTTCTGTGCACTCTAAGCTACTTCCCTCCCTCCTTTCCCACTGAGCAGGGAGCCCAATGTCCAGGTCGATTCCAGGACCCTGGGGTCATGACCCGAGGAATCAGAGATGTTTAACTGACTGAGGCACCCAGAAGTCCCACCCATATTTTTCTTAAGCAAAAGGACACACACTTTGTCATCATGACTTCACATGACTTCACCTGCCACCAGAGATCTGCACCTTGCCTCTAGGAGGTAGGATATGAAGGCAGTTGCAAATTCTGATCATGGTTTCCCAAGAAACCTCACATTCTCCCAGCTGTCTGATCTCACTACCCCGCCAAGCTTACACCTGCTGACATGGTGACTCATAAGACCCAAGGACTGCTTTCCACCCCGGCTCAATGCTACTCACAGAGAAGCAAACTCCGTCTCAGAAATGTGTTCATTATTAGCTTTGGAATTCCCTAGGTTTGTCGACAGTGGCCCACCCAGGTGTCCCTTCCCAATCATTCTTCCAGTGCCCTAGGATTTCAAGCCACCTTCAACCTTCAAAAGGCAGGAACTGGGCCGATGAGGCACACCAGCCAAGTGATTCTCTGTGCAGGAAACCTGACCAACATCCTCCCCTAACACCAATGCTTCCACATCTAAGCTTCAAACCTTCACTTGTGCTGCACTGAGCATCACGTCAGCATCAACACTGCCCTTTCATATCTCTATTCTCCCATTCCCTAAAATCAGAAACCGAACTCCAGTCACCACTCTATTTTCCCTACAGAGATAATGAAAAGGGTAGAAAGAAACACTACATGTGCACCGCACATGTCTATCCAAATAGAATTCCTATTCTTTCCATAGGGGCAGTCCTACATTACCCATACTAATGACATACCACAAGTTCCAGCCTCATATATGTATTTGACCCTATGTTTTCCCTTGGGGTATTTGTATCTCAAAGTCAATGTCTGGATTCCTTTTTCTTCTTTTCTTTTCAGGTTTAATTTACTTATTTGACAGAGGGAAGCACAGCCAGAGAGGAACACAAGCAAAGGGAGTGAGAGAGGGAGAAGCAGCCTTCCCATTGAATAGGGAATCCGATTCAGTGTTCCATCCCGGGACTCAGGATCATAACCTGAGCTGAAGACAGATGCTTAATGACTGAGCCACCCAGGCTCCCCTATACTGCTTTCTTAAAATAACAAGAATAAGGGGCGCCTGGGTGGCTCAGTTGGTTGGGCAACTGCCTTCAGCTCGGGTCATGATCCTGGAGACCCGAGATCGAGTCCCCCATTGGGCTCCCTGCTCGGCAGGAGGCCTGCTTCTCCCTCTCTCACTCCCCCTTCTTGTGTTCCCTCTCTCGCTGTGTTTCTCTCTGTCAAATAAATAAAATCTTAAAAAAAAAAAAAAAGAATAAAAATGACATGGCCACGTAAAGGTCTGGCTCTCCATAACCAGGCAACATGGCTCTGGTCAGATAAAGAGGAAGACACAACCTCTTCCTGTGAAGCAAAGCCCACGCCCCTAGGGATCCTGACATGGCTCACAGGTGATGAGTTCCTGTGCTCCATGGAGTTGCCCCACTACAAAGGATATAGGCACCTTTGAGGTTTCATTCTGTTTCTTCTTAAATTCCCCAGTTCAAGTTACGGTCAGGTTTCAGATCCCAGGAGGGGCCACCAGGTCAGGAGATCCCCTGGGGGAAGGCTAGATTTCCTCTGGGAGCACAGTGAGCCACTCCCCATGGTTCTAAACAACTTACACTCCTCCTCCATCCCCCCCCTTCACAAAGGGCACTGAACCCTGTCACAGTTCTGAGGCTGTGCTTTACTTTCAAAATGTGGTTCGTGGAAGAGAAAAACGTGAACATGCAGAACAGAATTCTTTGAGTAATTCAGAAGATTGCTTCCTGCCTCCCCTTTTTTCATTGTTTCATTAAAACAGGAAATAAAAACACAGAGAGCCCCTTCCACCAGCAGGTCTGATTCACTTCTGTGATTCAAAGGGCAGCAGGAAATCAAAGAGATACAGATGTTCTGATGACCGCTCATTTCCACCATCTAACTTTTGAAACTTCACCCACATGCAAAGAAAGAAGCACAAACCAACTAATAGGGTCCGTGGTCAAAGGAACGAGGCTGATATAAAAGGGAAGGTCAAGCCAAGCTTTATTTCATGCCAAGCATCAGAATTTTACTGGCTAGCCAGGGTCACTTCTCCAGGGAGAAGGATCATGCCTAATTTCTCAGGCTAGCTTGTATAGGGTATCCCCCCAAATCATAAGCTGACTAGGGTCACATAACTACCCAGAATTAATTTACACTTCCATTGTATAGGGGAAAACTGCACCCCGAGCTGACCCGACTCACGTAGCTTGCCTGAAGTTAATTTGTACTTCCATGGTCCTTGGACCCCGGAGGCTGAGGGCATTCAGGTGTTCCCGTCTGAGCCCAAGTACTGGTATCCGGGCCGCCCATTCTTAGTTTGCATCTAAATACCTCCCCAGATCTGAGGTTAAGGGGGTTAACTGATTGGGCATCTACCCCAACCTGGCTCACCTTTGTTTTCCAGGGGCCATTTCTCCATACCGCCTGGAGCTGTTTTTCTGAGTAATTAACAAGGTGGCTTGGATTTTAAAACAGGTCCTTACATTCCCCCCTTTTCTTTGGGAATAGGTCATATCTTTGACCCTTTTGTACAAATGACACCAGGGCATTTATAATGTAGGCAATATCAGTAACAGTAAAACCAGAGGGCCTGCAACTGCTGATACCCAAAAACAGCATTCCCCTCCCAGGGCTGCGCAGAGCCCCCCGCTAAAAACAGCATGTCAAGCCCTTTCCATTCTGCAATACCACCTGACTCAGAAGCTCCCATATCATTAGGCAACAATCAAAGTAACAACAAAGTTCAGTCCACGGTTGGCGAGGTCCTAGTCTCCAGGGAGGACCCCACACCTGGCTCGCTGTGGGCTGTGTTCAGGGTCTGGGGGAGACAGCACCAGAAACCATCCACACCGAAGCACCCACAGCCAGACAGACAGTGCCGCGAGCCAACATCCTGCAGCAAACACAGGTGTAACCGGACTCCCAGCAGGGGAGTGGGTGGGAAGCATCTGCGGAACACTGAGCACAGTGTTCCCGAATCAACGGAAGCTATAAACCCACGGAGCCGAGAGTCTCAACTGACACTCAGCACAAGAAATGTCTGTGAGCAGTGTTCCACAGAAAACTCCAGGCTCACAAGGCTCAGCAAATGTCCTCAGCTGCTATTAGCAAGTCATCAACATACTGTCCACAAAAAATCAATTGACGGGTGGAGCCTGGGAAGATGGCGGAAAGCTGGGTGACCCCATTTCGGGGAGTCCCCTAAAGTGAGTTGAATACCTGCAAAGAACACTGTGAGCACCCATGAAATCAGCCTGAAATGTAATATTTCACACTTCTGGATCTCTACGGGGGAAGAAGAGCATCAACAAAGAGGTAGAGTGGAGTGGGAACACTCGGAGTGATATCCAAAGACAAAGGGACATGGGGGCGGGAGCCCACAGAGGCGCCCCATTAGAAAGCAATACCCTAGCACGAAAGTGCTCTGTTTGGGGAACAACAGCAGATTACAGTCTAATTAAGAGCAGGCTAAAACAGAGAGACCGGGGAGCAGCCGGGGAAATGGGGATGTAGATCTGCAGAGAGAAACGTGCCCCAGTGCCACGCAAGGGAACATGGCGGAGGGGACTGTCTCTAAAACTGCCACTTCCCCCTCGCCCCCCGCTTTTTTCCGCCCCTTGGGCCAGGTGCACACAGCCCCCAGGAGAGGTGATTTTGCAGACTTGAGCCTGACCTGCGGGGCCACGGGACCTCAGTCCCTCCTGCGTGGGTGTGCACTACAGACTCTCTGGGCAGAGACAAGGCCGTACAACCCGAAGTCAGTTGTGGTTTCCCTGGTGTGGGAGCGAAACGACAAGCGGGGTCTTGGGGCACCAATCTGACCAGCGGCTGCGGGGCTGCCCAGGTGTGACAAGTGGCCAAAGGGGAAGATCCAGGGAGAGGCTGTGAGCCCTGCACCACCCAGAGGGCTGCTAGCTGAGGACTCTCTCTGGGAAGGAGGTCCGGGAGCAGACATCTTGCTCTGGCCCAACTTTCTGAAAAGCTGAAAAAGCCGCAAAAGAACAAATCCTGAAAACCTGGTTGTCATGGAGCCCCGCCCCCAGAAGGCAAGCCAGAAGCACAGGAGGACAGCACCCAAACTGTAAAACCCCAACATCGGGGGGAAAGGCAATATATTAAGCTCCTGGTACTACCCCAAAAGCTGTACGCTTTATAGATACAGCTTTTCACTTTATTTTCTTTTTTAACTTTTTTCTACTTTTACTTTTAAAGTTTTCATTTTAAATTTAAAATTCATTCTCATGGTTTTTATTCTTTTAATTTTTAACCCACTTATTATTACAATGTGATACTTAATACAACACTCCATAATAACTTTTTACCTTGAAATTTTTTCAAACACATACCTGTGTTTTCTGTTGTTGTTGTTGTTTCTTTTGTTTGTTTTTTCTGTTTTTTTCCTTTCTTTCTTCTTTCCTTTATTCTTTTTTCTTTAAAATGTACATGTAGTTATAAGCTTCAAGGTAATCCTTCATTCCTATTCAATACTACTCCTATATACAAACCAGTTTTAATCTCCCTATATCTTTAGAAAGTGGACTCTTCTAACAGTAATAACAAGACACACCCAGGAGGATCTGACATACTTTCCTTGCCCACAAGGAGGGTTCGCACTCACCTTCCCATCCTATTCTTCTCTCAGTGTTTCTGTGTAATTGGTTTTTTTTTAATAAAGATTTTATTTATTTATTTGACACACAGAGAGAGAGATGACAAGTAGGCAGAGAGGTAGGCAGAGAGAAGAGGCAGCAGGCTCCCTGCCTAGCAGAGAGCTCGATGTGGGCCTCGATCCCAGCACCCTGAGATCATGACCTCAGCCAAAAGCAGAGGCTTTAACCCACTGAGCCACCCAGGCACCCTGTGTAATTGTTTTTGCCTTTGTAATATATAAATACTGGTCTTGGGGGTCATTCGGGTTAGGCTTAGTTCTTTGATCTCTTCAACTTTCTTTTACTCTTGATGATCTTTTTCTTTACTCTGATGTAGTTTTGTACCATATAAATCCTACCATTAGGGCCCATTCTGGCCGGGTTTTTTTCTTGCTTCCTTTCTCTTCTTCTCTCTTTTCTTTCTTCTTCCTTTTCGGTGGTGACTTCTGATTGCTTTGAAACCTTCCAATGAGCAATTCACGTGGATGGTAGTTGATATATTCAGCTGTACATCCCCTCAACCACCCCTGGCCAAAATGACTCAGAGGAGGAACAACCAACAGAAGAAAAACCCAGAGATGCAACCCCTGTCACAGAATTACTGGAAATGAACATAAACAGTATGACAGAAATGGAATTCAGGGCAGCAATCGTCCAAGCAATGGCTAAGTTAGAAAAGAACATTAGTGACAAGATAGAAGCTCTAATGACAGAAATGAAAGCCAAACAGGCAGAGGTCAGGAAGGCTATTAATGAGATGCAATCTAATTTAAATACTCTAACAGCTAGAGTAGGTGAAGCTGAAGATCATATTAGTGATTTAGAAGACAGATGAATTAAGGAGGAGGAGCAAGAGAAGTCTTGCAACAAACAGCTAAAATCCCATGAAAATAGAATTAGGGAAATAAATGATGCTATGAAACGCTCCAATATCAGAATTATTGGAATCCCTGAAGGAGTTGAGAGAGAGAGAAGCCTAAAAGATATAGTTGAACAAATCATGTGTGAAAATTTCCCTAATCTGGGGAATGAAACAAATGTCCTAGAGGCAGAGAGGACACCCCCCAAGATCAATGAAGTCAGAAAACCTCCAGGCACACAATTGTGAAATTCATGATTCATAAAATCAAAGAATATGTCCTAAGGGCAGCAAGGGGGAAGTGATCCCTTACCTATAGAGGGAGGACCATCAGAATAATGTCAGACCTATCCACAGAAAACTGGCAAGCCAGAAAGGGCTGGCAAGACATATTCAGGAAATTACATTTAAAAATATGCAACAAAGATTAATGTACCCAGAAAGCTTGACTTTCAAAATGGAAGGAGAAATAAAGAGCTTCCAGGACCACCAAGGTCTAAAAGATTATGCAACCACCAAGCTAGCACTACAAGAAATATTAAGAGGGGTTCTATAAAAGAGAAACGAACCCAAGAGAGACACAGAACAGAAATTTACAGAGGTAATCTATAGAAACATGAACTTCACAGACAACATGATGTGAATAAAAATGTATCTATCAATAATCACTCTCAAGGTGAATAGCCTAACTGCTCCAATAAAAAGACACAGGGTTGCAGACCGGATAAAATGACAGAACCCATTCATATGCTGTTTACAAGAGACACGTTTTGAATCTAAAGACACTTTCAGATTGAAAGTGAGGGGATGGAGGACCATCTTTCATGCCAATGGACCTCAAAAGAAAGCAGGGGTAGAAATTCTCATATAAGACAAATTAGATTTTAATCTAAAGACTGCTGTAGTCAGAGACACAGAAGGACACTACATCATTCTCAAAGGGTCTATACACCAAGAAGATCTAACAATTGTAAATATTTATGCCCCCAACATGGGAGAGGCTACTACATAAGCCAACTGTTAAACAAAATAATGAGTCATATACAAATACATTAATTGTAGGAGATCTTAACATACCATTCTCAGCAATGGACAGATCATGTAAACAGAAAATCAACAAAGAAACAAGAGCTTTGAATGACACTTTGGACCAGATGAATCTCATAGATATATTCAAAACATTCCACCCAAAAACAGCAGAATACTCATTCTTCTTGAGTGCACATGGAACTTTCTCCAGAATAGACCACATATTAGGTCACAAATCAGGGCTCAATCGATTCCAGAAGATTGAGATTATTCCTTGCATATTCTCTGACCACAATGCCGTGAAACTGGAACTCAACCGCAACAAAAAGTTCAGAAGAAAATCAAACACTTGGAAGCTAATGATTATCCTGCTCAAGAATCTGTGGATCAACCAGGAAATCAAAGAAGAACTGAAACACTTCATGGAAACCAATGAGAATGAAGATACATCGATCCAAAACCTATGGGATACAGCAAAGGCAGTCCTAAGGGGGAAATACATAGCTATCCAAGCCTCACTCAAAAAAATTGAAAAGTCCCGAATACACTAACTCTCATTACACCTTAAAGAATTGGAAAATCAGCAACAAATTAAACCAACCCCACACACAAGATGAAAAATAATTAAGATTAGTGCAGAGCTCAATGAATTAGAAACTAGAAATACAGTAGAACACATCAATGAAACTAGAAGCTAGTTCTTTGAAAGAATCAATAAGATCGATAAACCATTGGCTACCTAATCCAAAATAAAAGGGAGAAGACCCAAATTAATAAAATTATGAATTAAAGGTGAGAGATCACGACTAACACCAAGGAAATAGAAACAAACATCAGAAATTACTATCAACAGTTATGTGCCAATAAGTTTAACAACCTAGAAGATATGGATGCATTCCTGGAAACCTATAAACTTCCAAAACTGAAACAGGAAGAAATTGACAATCTGAATAGACCAATATCTAGTAACGAGATTGAAGCAGTGATCAAAAACCTCCCAAAAAACAAGAGCCCAGGACCTGACGGATTCCCTGGGGAATTCTACCAAACACTCAAAGAAGACACAACACCTATTCTCCTGAAGCTGTTTCAGAAAACAGAAACAGAAGGAAAACTTCCAGACTCTTTCTATGAAGCCAGCATTACTCTAATCCCCAAACCAGACAAGGACCCCATCAAAAAGGAGAACTTCAGACCAATGTCTCTGATGAATATGGATGCCAAGATTCTTAACAAGATCCTTGCTAATAGGATCCAACAATACATTAAAAAGATTATCCACCATGACCAGGTGGGATTTATCCCAGGGATACAAGGGTGGTTCAACACTCGCAAATCAATCAACGTGATAGAACAAATCAACAAGAGAGAAGAACCACATGGTACTCTCAATTGATGCAGAAAAGGCATTTGACAAAATACAACCTCTGTTCCTGATTAAAACTCTTCAAAATAGAGGGATAGAGGGAACATTCCTCAACCTCATAAAATCTATCTATAAAAAACCTATAGTGAATATCATTCTCAATGGGGAAAAACTGACAGCCTTCCCTCTGAGATCAGGAACAAGACAAGGACGCCCACTCTCACCACTATTGTTCAACATAGTGTTAGAAGTCCTAGTAATAGCAATCAGACAACAGAAAGAAATAAAAGATATTCAGATTGGCAAAAAAGAAGTCAAACTCTCTCTCTTTGCAGGTGGCATGATACTCTATGTGGAAAACCCAAAAGACTCTATCCCCAAACTACCAGAACTCATACAAAATTCAGTAATGTGGCAGGATACAAAATCAATACACAGAAATCAGTTGTGTTCTTATACACTAACAATGAAAATATAGAAAGCGAAATCAGAGAATCAATTCTGTTTACTATAGCACCAAAAACCATAAGATACCTAGGAATAAACCTAACCAAAGAAGTTAAGGATCTGTACTCGAGGAACTACAGAACACTCATGAATGAAATTGAAGACACAAAAAGATGGAAGAGCATTCCATGCTCATGAATCGGAAGAATAAACATTGTTAAAATGTCTAAACTGCCCAGAGCAATCTATACTTTCAATGCCATTCTGATCAAAACTCCACCAACATTTTTGGTTGGAACAAACAATCCTAAAATTTATATGGAACCAAAAACGACCCCGAATCGCTAAGGAATTGTTGAAGAAGAGAAACAAAGCTGGGGGCATCACATTTCCTGACTTCAGGATTTATTACAAAGCTGTGATCACCGAGACAGCATGGTACTGGCTTAAAAACAGACAAATAGACCAATGGAACAGAGTAGAGAGTCCAGATATGGACCCACAAAATTATGGTCAAATCACCTTCAACAAAGCAGGAAAAATATCCAGTGGAAAAAGACAGTCTCTTCAATAGTGCTGGGAAAATTGGACAGCTACATATAGAAGAATGAAATTAGACCATTCTCTTACACCACACACAAAGACAAACTCAAAATGGGTGAGAGACCTCAACGTGAGGCAGGAATCCATCAAAATCCTGGAAGTTCTTGAACGATTCTTAAGTGTGCAGCATACTTTATTTAATAAATGGGTCAATAACTATTTTTATGGCCCTCTTTGAAGTCAAGACTGTGAAACTACCTCTCTTCAGTGATTCTGAAAGTTCTGAGAAAGCATTACCAATGAATTAGAAACCCCACATATTTACCATAGGTTCCTGATAATAGAGAGGGCACATGGAAAATGGAGATCAGCTGCTACATTTAATACTGGAAAGCCTCAGATAATACTGATACTGACAAGAGTGTGAGATACATATGTGTGTGTGTGTGTGTGTGTGTGTGTGTGTGTGTGTGTATTTTTCTATATATATGGAAAACATGAGAATAAGAGCCTTAAATTATCATTCCTTATATGGTTTATTGTGGTTGTGATTTGGTCTTAGTAATATCTTACTTTCAAAATACCATTCTGGTTCCTATTTTCTTTCTTTCTTTTTTTTTTTTTTAAGATTTTATTTATTTATTTGACAGAGAGAAACACAGCGAGAGAAGGAACACAAGCAGGGGGAGTGAGAGAGGGAGAAGCAGGCTTCCCACCGAGCAGGCAGCCCGATGTGGGACTCGATCCCGGGTTTCTGGGATCATGACCTAAGCCGAAGGCAGTTGCTTAACCAACTGAGCCACCCAGGCGCCCCTAAGATCTTTTTTTAAGTAAACTCAATACCCAATGTGGGGTTTTAACTCACATCAAGAGTCACATGCTCCACCCACTGAACAAGCCAGGCATTCCTCAACTAATGTGGATTTTATTATAGATTTGATGCCTTTTTCCTTTTTCCTTATTGCATTTAATGCTATAAATCTAAGCACTGATTAGCTTATGAGACAACTTTTTTAAATATATATTTTTAAGGATTTTATTTATTTATTTGACAGAGAGAGAAATCACAAGTAGGCAGAGAGAGAGGAGGAAGCAGGCTCCCTGCTGAGCAGAGAGCCTGATGTGGGCCTCAATCCCAGGACCCTGAGATCATGACCTGAGCTGAAGGCAGAGGCTTTAACCCACTGAGCCACCCAGGCACCCAGAGACAACTTTTAGTAAGTTGTGTTTTCATCAATTATTTTGAGGTGTTTTATTTTTAGACCTATGATCTATTAGAAGTAGATTGTATAATCTCCAAGCATGTGGAGATTTTCTGGATGCATACTACTTAGTGACTTAGAATTGGATATTTCTATAGTAAGAACAAATTCTGTACAAATTCTCTTCTAACAAAATATGATCTGTTTTGTGCCTCAGCATATGGCTTTTATTACTGAGTATTTCCAGTACATTTGAGAGAGACGTGTATTTTACCGATATTGGGTGTGATGTTATATAATATGAATTAAGTCAAAATGTTTGAGACAGTTCTTCCAATGCCTTATACATTTATTGATTTTCTTTGTCTAATTAAAGACTAGAAGAAGGATATCAATGAGGCCAACTACTAATTTATGAAGAGGTTTTTTAATTCTGTTTTTTTGAGATTGTTACATTTACCATATTTCTCTTATTCCAGGCATTGCTATCTCTTCAGAATTAGTTTTCTCTATGGCATCCTTTCTCTTCAGTCTAAAGAAATTCTTTTAACAGACGACTTGGCAGGTCTGGTGGAGATAAATTCGTCCACATTTTGGCTGAAATGTATGTATTCATTGATCCTTTATCTGCTCTTTACAGTTATCCTGAAACCCCCCCCCAAATCTTAATGCCTAATGTGAGTTTTTTTTTAATAATAGCATTTCCATTCAGTGCTTTTTAAAAAATTTCCATCTCTTTCTTAAAAAGTGGTATTTATTCCCTCATATTGCTTACTTCTCTAAATTATTTAACATATTAATCATAATTACCTTAATCCATTTCTGATAACCCCAACAGCTGGAAATGTCCGGGTCTGAGAGTGTTAATATGATATTAAGAAATGTGAAAACATATTGCTATTTGATTAAATGTGAGATACCTTGTATAAAAAAAAACTGATTAAAATGGTTTCCCATAAAAATGAGACTGTTTCATCTGCCAAGTGACTCATACGAGTCTGAAGGATTGAGGGCCTGATGCACTGAGCCCACTGTCTCTTTTCTTTTCTTTTTTACTCCTGTCAGAACTTGTTTTCCTTGTTGAAAGAGAGTGACTTTTGCAGATTTTTTTCCACAGGAAAAAGAAATATGATAAAATATACTCCATATCCAGAAAATAAGACAAAAAAATAAAAGAAATGGAGAAAAAACATTTACCCAAACAGCAACACAACATGACATTGGAAAAACAGCTGTTGAGGAACACACAACTCACAAATAATGACAGAAAATTATTTTTAATAGAAATCATGACCATCATAACTGTATTTTCATGCACTACATGAATTAATATATACTAAAGAGTTCTTCATTGCCATTCTGGTCTTTTCTCTAGTTGGCCATGGGCTGGCCCAGGCTAAGGCAAATGGCCTTTACTCTCCGTCCTTAACTGTGATCTACAGATAATAGCCTTTGCTGTGCTTATCATTCGAATTCACGGTGACAATAAGAAGACAATATATATGCCTTGGGACCTTCATGTGCTATTTAAACACACAGTGTTTTTCATATTGTCGACTGTCCTAACCCCAGTATCTTAATTAGATAATACAGCGTATATTCATCATTGATTCAATGAACATAATTGATTACCTTACGTGAAAAGTTTGGATGAATGTGTCCACTGATAGAGTGTTTCCAAGATGTGAAAGGACTGCGATTTACTTTATGTTCTTTTTTCTAAGTTTCTCAGAGGAAGAAGAGAAGGAAGCAGATACATGATACACTCACTACTCGATTTTTTGAATAAGAACTTGAGGTAGGAGGGAATTTTCAAGGAATTTGTTTTGAAAAATGAAATAGAACAAAAACAATTAGGGAAAGAACAAACGATAATGCAAGTGGAGGTTCCATATAGGAGTGGAGTGATAAGGTGAAAGAATCTGGTATTTCTGGTGCAATTCCCCACTTGAAACAAGATGTGTAGGATACTGTACTATTACCTCTTTCACTGCTAAAGTAGCTACCTAATATTTACTGAGTCCCACAAATATAAATTATACCCAGAGGCAATATATGCCATGGTTCACAGCACAAGCTAGAGGGCAAGGTTATCTGTGCTTAAATCTCCACACTGTGGCTTCTGGCTCTGTGACCTTGAGAAAGCTACTTAAATTCACCATGCTTTCATTTCCTCATCTGTAAAATTAGGGTGCTTAGAACACCTATCTTGTGGGATTTTTGTAAGGATGAAATAAATTCAAATTCATGTGGGGAGTACTTAGAAGAGTGCCTGGTCCATTGTAAACAGCATATAGCTGTTAAATAGTATTATTATCTTCACATGCTTTCTTTATAGTCTCTAAATGACAGATGCTATACATTAATTGATAATAAGATAGATTATCTGTACTTAAAACCATCCTAGAAAAATTTAAGCCACAAATAATATTAATAATAGTAAGAACAACCATATATGTAGAAAAATTAACCTTGCCTGGCACTGTCATCAAGTTGTTACATAATTCTTCCCATTCTGCATATTAAAAAACGGAGCCATCCTGAGATCAACTAATTTACTTAGGGCCATACAGCTATGTTGAGCTGTGGTTTGAATCCCACAGCTGTCTCCAGAGCTTACCCTGCTAACTTGTAGTGTCTCTGAGGGTACCATACAGATATAAAGATTTCTAACTGTGGTGATGGGAAGCTACTTAAAATGTTCACAAGAACATCCATTTTCTCTAATATTCTGGATAAACAGAATTTTATTACACATACTTCTGATGCGTCATTAAGTTGTCTAATAACCTTTCAATCCTGAGCTATTCGAATAGTCCCACACAATAAATTGTATTAATAGATTTGCCACAAGATGGCAAACTTGGCTAAGAAGTCCTTTTCAGGTGGAGAGCCTCCATTAGGTACTTCACAGTAGAGCCAGGAGGGAGAAAGGAAAAAAAAGAAAGAACAGATGAGTAGCCTTGTGTGAGTGTTTTATATAAATAAACGGTATTTAACCTTCATTTAACCATGCTCATTCTTGGCAGAAAACACGCAACAATATTATTCAGCTCATGCGTTCGAAGTTATGCCTTTTGTTTCTCTTTAAGAAAAGCAGTGCATCCTGTTTTATGTATTCAATATTCTTTCAAGATCAAAGCTCTTGGCCTGACTTTCTGATGCTTTCTCATGAAATATTTTGATTATATAGAGATTATCTATTCCCTGGGAAAAACCCTCTTCCAATGTCCCTATCCATATGGGTGCTTAAGGTTGGGAGCCGCCCGGGTCTTGCAAGCTGACGGAGTCACCCTGGGGAAATGGCAGCAGAAGCCCAGCTCCTGCCGCCTGTAAAATAACCCCACAGGGCCTGACGTGGTCACAGCAAGGAAAGGGCGCTCTGAGCCTCGCTCCTGCGGATGGTGCGGAACTGGCATCTCCTCCTCCTACTAATTGGTCTTTATCCTAAAAGCAAAGCTCATTACTCTTGACAGGGCCTCAGGACGCTCTGGGCCAAACCCAGACTCCCTTACAGTCCTGAAGAGTGTACTTTTTGTACTTTCCCTTAAAATCTCCCGCAGCTCTGTGGAGGGGATCGTCAAGGCTCCTGAATGGCTATATAAAGGGCTTAAAGTAATAAAACTGTACTAACAAGAACATTGCCACGCACACAAAGGATCCGTAAATAAAGAGTTCTGCACCCAGTCAGAGAAAAGAGGCTTGGGCAAGCGCTTTGACCTTTGCAAAATAAGTTATCTTTCTCCTTGATGCCAAACTTTTGGTCACTATATTAATAATGTAGCTAACACTTTGTACACAACTCATCTAAGCCTTTCAGTTACTTTCTTATCTGTAAGGCCTGCTTTTAAAACACCATATCATTAGTCCACCTTTTATCGTCTAGGCACCAAATGTAAGAAATTATAGAAAACCTTACTGAATAACATGTCCTTGGTTCAGTTGAAGGAGTTAACTCTGAACTGTAGATACGTGCACCGGCAACAACATGTTTCACCGATCAAAGCACTGTGTTTCTCTAACGAAGACACTGCGTAATCAAAAATCATTTTCTGTAAGGAAAGTTTTCCTTCAGGAGAATCATTAACTTGTTGCCTATAAATAAAGATACTGAAAGCCAGCAAGAGAGAGATGCCTGGCAGGTGATTGGAAAGGAATCTTCGGGGCTCTCTCGTTTGCTGACACCCTCCTTCCTCCAGGGACTCCTGGTTCAGCCCGAGCAAAACATTTTGCATTTGAACTGTTCTGTGGCCTATCAACATCACCCATGGCCCATCAACACTGTCAGGGCATTAACACTGGAACATAAATACTGGAACAAAATCCTTGATGAGTTAGATGGACTAACTCTGAACCTAGGAAAATGGTCCTTTCTGGGCAGATTCTGTGGGTAAGTCCCATGCACGAAATAACTAAGTTAGACCTGTAGGTTCAACACTATTAAAATTGGAATGAAAACACTGTGAAGCCTATGCTTCACATATATAAAATATATCAAACAATCTATTATCAAAACAATCTATTTTTCAAACTCCAGTTCTTTTTTTTTTTTTTTAAGATTTTATTTATTTGACAGAGAGAAACACAGCCAGAGAGGGAACACAAGCAGGGGGAGTGAGAGAGGGACAAGCAGGCTTCCCACCGAGCAGGGAGCCCGATGTGGGACTCGATCCCGGGTCTCCGGGATCATGACCTGAGTCGAAGGCAGTCGCTTAACCAACTGGGCCACCCAGGCGCCCCTCAAACTCCAGTTCTAATAGGATTCCAAAGCCTTGCTTGCACGAGAAAAGTTGGGCATGGTTGAGGAAGACTTTCATGGGAAAGTCACAACTGTGAGTGCTAGCATCTGTTCAGAGAGCTGACAGTTCTCTTTAAACCACAGAGAACAATTCCCAGACAGCTATAGGACTGCCCCTCTATGAGCAGTGAGATCAAGGGAAAGTCATGTGTGGCTCAAACTTTCTCACCCCAGAATCCGAGAGCCTAAATCTATAGAGCTTACAGCTCTGGCTAGTTCTAAAGTGGAAAACGGATTTGAGAGATTAAGCCCATATCTCTTGTGTACGAAGGTAAGGAACTAAATTTGGGACTACTGGGGTTAGCTGTGAGATTGCGATGCTGCAGCGAAAGCCAGCAGACCATAATCTCAGGGTGGAGGTCTAGACCTTAAGACACTTGGTTACCACTTAGGAAGGAGAATGAGGAGTTTAAGATGCAAAGCTTTTTGGATAGAATTTTTTTAAAGATTTTATTTATTTATTTCTGAGATAAAAAGCGGGAGGAGGAGCGGAGAGAAAAGGACAAGCAGACCCCATGCCAAGTGTCGAGCCCAGCGTGGAGCTCAATCCCAAGCCCCTGAGATGATGACCTGAGCCAAAATCAAGTCAGTCGCTTAACCCACTGAGCCACCCAGGTGTCCCTCATACAAAATTTAAAAACTTTTTATTTGTGGTCAAATTCAACCTAACTTACACTTAACTCTTAAAAATTAATGCATCAAAATGTTTGCAAAATTTACCTATTTCTGTGTATGTACATTTGAGTATAAATGTACCCAGTACATTTATACTCCCAGAGAGACTGGTGGAGGTCAGCTGCTGTGATAGTTGTTAAAATAAGAAACAGCCAATATTTCATAGAGTCAGAGTTCTTATGTAATTGTAAAGTAGTATATTGAATGGAACATTTTGAAATTTCTAATAATAATACTATTAATTGTATGCCTGGATGAAGATTTAGGTTATCCCTGGAAAGTGGCCCTTCCTATGAGCCTTGTGGTAAAGATTCCACCAAATAGTGAATGGTACACATCTGGTTCTTGCCATTTTAAGATTAATGGGAAAAAAAAAAAAAACAGAAGTAGTATCTGGGCATTTCTACCAATAACAACTTGTGAGATGTCCATCAACTAAAACAAGAATTTGAATAAACCTCATTTGTCCTAGAATTTCTCTCCAGCATTCATCGCTTCTTTAACTCATATTAAGATTGGTTGTTATGAAATACTTTGCTAATACGAAGATGTAATGACTAACATTTATTTAAAAAATGGGAAGTATATATTTAAGATTGGCAGTGGGAGTCATGGATCCCTCTCTCTGTAAGTCAAGAAGGGATTTTTAGTCTGTTTTCTACCTCCCTGTTGAGCACTATTTTGCCCTATGGTGCCGAACTACTGTTAGTGTGTAATATTTCTGTTTTTGCCCTCACAAAAAAGCACACACTTGACACCTGGAGACAACACCATTTTGTTATCTTACAGTTCTATTGCTCTGAAATCCAGTTGGCTGGTTTGGTGGTTCTGAGTATTACAAGGCTGAAATCAGAATGAGGGCGGGCAGAGCCTCATTCCTTTCTAGAAGCTCGTGGGGAAGAAGCCATTTCTAGGGACATGCACGTGGCTCGCATATTCAGTTTCATGTGGTTTAGGAGTAAGAGCTCCATTTTCTTGCTGAAACTAGAAGCCTTTCTCCAGTCTCATGCCCCCCCAACACACACAGCCCACAGCAATCAACATTAAGTCAACTCATTCAAATACTTCATCTTTCGTTCTCTCTCTCTCACTGACTCTTCTGCATTCTCTTCCACTTTTAGGGGTTTATGTGATTACACTGGAACCACTTGGATAATCGCTCTACTTTAGGTCAGCTGACCAGCAAGAAACCTTATATCCATTTGCCAAGCCCCTTTTGCCACATAACGTGGCCAGGGAGTCCAGTGATTAGGGCATGGACATCTTTGAGGGACCATTAGTCTGCCTATCACACTAAGCTAAGTGCTACAGACTTTATCTGATAAGAGAATTATCCCAACCTCACAAAACATGTTTTCATCTCTAAGTCTTTTTATGTGTCTGTTTTGTTTTGTTCTAGTGCATATCTCTCTTGTTCTAACATGTATTTATCAGAAATTCTAGTCTAGAAAAACCATTTGGGAATCACTTGCATTTACCTAGAAATTTTGTCAACATATTTCTTTCAATCATCTTATTTGTAGGTAACTCAGTGGGAGATTAAGTGACTTTTCCAAGATCCCTAGAAAAAGAATGACATGTTTGTTCCCAAAGAGAACCAAGCGTTGTTACAGTGAAAATGCCATCAGAACACACTCAAATGTCTCCTGCACAACCACCTAGATCACGACCCACGTCCAACCAACACCTTCATCTCTACAACAGGCAGAAGCACTAGAACTTTGAAACTCGATGGCCTTGCTCTACTCTAGACAAGAAATAGGATTTATAACAAAATTCATTTTAGCATTTGGTGAAAGCATAACTCAGGAGACGTTGATGAACAATTCAAAAACTGGAAGAAGCAGGTTTCATGGGAGAGCCAGGGGTGAGGTTCAGATTAAGCCAACACAAGCTTAACAAATACCAACAATACCAACAGCAACAATAATAATAATAATGGCAAGTAATTGCTAAAAAGGGTCAAGAACAGACTTGATCAAGTGCAACAGTAGTCTGAAGATGGAGAAGGGCAGGCTCAGGGGGTGAGGTAAGCTTTCTCCAGCATTAGTCCATTGATCAAATAGCTGCATATTTTGGTGATGAGAGAAGCCCAAAGTCACTAATAGTAAAGTGCAGGCTTTCCTTTGAAAATAATAATTATAAATATATATTTTTTTCTCTCACAATGTTAAGATGTTAGAATTGCAGGGGGAGAGACCTAGGTAGGTAATGTGGAGGATTCTAAGAAACCGGGCAGTACGCATTGACTGGCTAGATCATTTAAAGTTAACTGAGGTGAGAAAATTTTTGAGGCAGTGGGTCACAGGACAGAACGCAATGGACTGAGGGCTGGAGTTCTATCAGCTCTGTCCCTGTACTTTTTCTTCTTCTTCTTTGTGTGTGTGTGTTCAGCTCCTTTCTCTCCACTCTCTTCAGTGTAGATAAGCCATGCATTAGGGATACAATTAAATCCATCACTGTCTGCATTTCATCTTGAGTTCCCCACATCCTGGTTGATTCTTTTTTTTTTTTTAAGATTTTATTTACTTGACAGAGAGAAACACAGCCAGAACACAAGCAGGGGGAGTGAGAGAGGGAGAAGCAGGCTTCCCGCTGAGCAGGGAGCCCGATGTGGGACTCGATCCTGGGTCTCCAGGATCATGACCTGAGCCGAAGGCAGTGGCTTAACCAACTGAGCCACCCAGGTGTCCCATCCTGGTTGGTTCTTAATTTGCATGCAGTAATATTCACTCTTTGTGGTATAGAGTTGTATGAGATTTTAAAAACGCATATAATCATACATTCACTGTCACATGACTTTATCAATATGCCCATCAACACCCAATGTTTCTTCCGGCTTCCTTTGTGTTCATCTTACCCTCAATCCCCAGCATCTTCTGATATTTTTCCTGTTTTCAGATTTTTGTTTTTCTAATTGTCATACCAATGGTATTATACAATATGCAGGTTTTTGGATCACTGTACTTAGCTTAAATGCTTAAGAAGATGATTGCTGTGTCATAGTTTTGCTTTACAAAGAAGCTGTCAACCTTTCCCCAATATGGCACTTCCACCAGCAGTGAATGACACTTTCAGTATTTCCAGATCCTCACTTGCATATCCTTCTATCCAGCACTTAGTGTTCTCAGGTTTTTATTTTCAAAGTTTTAGCCATCCTGACAGGTTTGTGGTGGTATCTCATTGGGATTTTAATTCGCAATTTGTTAGTGACTGTTTATGTTGATAGCCATTCATGTGCTTATTTGCCAACTGTATACCTGTGGTGAAGTGTCTACTAGATGTTTTTCCCATTTTTCATTGGGTTGTTTTCTTATGGTTGAATGTTAAAATTTTTTATATATTCTGGAAAATATGTCATTCCCAGATATGTTATTTGTGAATATTTTCTTTCATTCTGTTGCTTGTTTCTTCAGTCCCATAAGAAGGTATTTCATAAAGCAATTTAAAAAATTATAAAGTCAACTTTGTCAATTTTTTAAATTGACTATTTTTTAGAACAGTTTAAGTTTCACAGCAAGACTGGTGGAAAGAGAGAGAGTATTAAGTTATTATTTGTACTCTTAAAAAAGCACTGGCAGTTTTCCTTGGTTTTACAAGATATTTAATTGCTCAGATTCAACTTCCAAGAATTATACTACTCCATATTTACTGTAAAGTCTTGGTAACCATATAGCTCTCTGGCTTCTATGTGAAATTCTTGTCCTGTCAGTGCATTTTGTGTATATTATCAACATACAATGCATTTTTACTGTATTTACATAATTATCTTTCAGAACTTTTTTTTTTTAAAGATCTTATTTATTTGACAGAGAGAAACACAGCCAGAGAGGGAACACAAGCAAGGGGAGTGAGAGAGGGAGAAGCAGGCTTCCTGCCGAGCAGGGAGCCCAATGTGGGACTCGATCCCGGGTCTCCGGGACCATGACCTGAGCCGAAGGCAGTCGCCCAACCAACTGAGCCACCCAGGCGCCCCAGAACTTTTTTTAAAAAGGAAATAAATTTTGCTTTATCTTCATTTATTCAACTTTCAATCCTCTGCATTCTTTGGGTAGATGTAAGCTTCTGAAGATATTGTTTCTTCTGCCTATGGAGGTCTTTAAGGTTTTGTTTGTGTGTTTCAGAAAGTGTTTATCTGCTCTCAAATGACATTTCAGTGGATTAGAAGTCGGATTAATGTTCTTTCCTTTCTTTTTCAGTACTTAAAAATGTCCTTTTATTATGTTCTTGTTTGCCTAGGTTTTTGGGGAACTCAGTTATAATTCTCATCCTTGTTACCATAGAGATAATAGCTGGTTTTCGTCTGGCTTCTTTTAAGATATTTTATTTGACTTGATTTTCAGCAGTTTGAATATAACGAAATATGCCTAAGACTCTGTGTTTGTTTTAATTTATCCTACTTTGTGTTCATTGAGCTTCCTGGGTCTGTGGTTCAATATCTGCCATTAATCTTGAAAAATTCTTGGATATTATTTCTTAAAATGTTTCATCTGATCTGCCTTATTTTCTCTCTCTTCTTTTTTAATTTTATTATTATTTCTAATATGGATATTATTTCTTAAAATGTTTCATCTGATCTGCCTTGTTTTCTCTCTCTTCTTTTTTAATTTCAACTATGCATAGGCAAAACTAGTATTTTCTCGTAGTTCCTAGGCACTCTCTTCTGTTTTCTTTTGTTCTTTTGTTTCTTCTCCCTTACATTCTTTGTATTTCATTTTGGGTGATTTTACTGATGCATTTCGATTGCGTGCCAGGAAAGAACACATGCTAGGGCCATCTGTCATCTGTAAAATGTAATATAAGGAAATGAGAGCTATGTCAAGCATCTAATAGTGCCTTATACAAATGATACACTCAATATATATTTACTGAATTGGCCACACGAAAACAAAAACTTTTAGAAAGCCACGAAATGAATAATAAGCACCACAGAAAAGATGGCATTCTTCTGGTGGCAAGAAGATTAACATGTAATGAACACTTTAAAAGCATGAAATGACCTATTTAAATAAAAGCATTTGGTCTTGAAAAAAAAAGAAAATGCATGCAGTCATATTTACTGAATAAAAAACTATTCTGGCACTTAATCAGATGCATAATGTAAACAGCACATTTTTGGACCATTAAATTAAGTTGCTGCTTATTAACTTTTCTGGAATTCCCAAAAGGAATTATAATTTCACTGTTTCTTTCTTAGTCATTTCTATCTGCTACAGAAAGGATCAAGTAGATTACAGTAATCCTGCAGGTCTATTAAGGGTTCATTTTGCTATTAAATATTTTAAAGAACAGACCATAAATGGAGCAGGAAGATATTTCAAATATAGTGGTCAGTCAGGCAGTCTTCAAATATATGTACATTATGTTGAATAATGTTTTATCTCCCATGTCCATATGTTTTTATACCACTTACAATCCAAGTGATAAAGCAACATACACAATAATTAGGTGAGAAATCCATTATGAAGCCTCTGATGTTAAAAATATATATATACTTTGGGGTAAATGCCCAGTAGTGCAATTGCAGGGTCATAAGGTAGCTCTATTTTTAATTTCTTAAGGAATCTCCACACTGTTTTCCAAAGTGGCTGCACCAGTTTACATTGGGAGAGCCTGGTGGTGGGTACTGGGGACACCTAAAGCGTGGAGCACTGGGTGTGGGGAATGGGGAATGTATCTTGGAACACTGGAAAAAAAAATTTAAGTAACAATAAAAATATATATATATATATATATACTTGCCACAATGCTTTATTCTTTGAAGTGATGTAACTTAGAAATTTTACTTTTGAAAATAACATGATGCAGCAAATAAAAGACTGTTTCTGAAATTCAAAAATATGAGTGTCATCCAAGTTTCATTGTTCTCTTTCTGATTTGAAGTCTCGAATTTTTTTCTTGAAGTATTTTTTGTGGCTTGATTTGTGTTTCTTTTCTTTTTTTTTTAAAGATTTTATTTATTTATTTGACAGAGAGAGAGATCACAAGCAGGCAGAGAGAGAGGAGGAAGCAGGCTCCCTGCTGAGCAGAGAGCTGACATGGGCCTCAATCCCAGGACCCTAAGATCATGACCTGAGCCAAAGGCAGAGGCTTTAAGCCACTGAGCCACCCAGGTGCCCTTGATTTGTGTTTCTTTAAACGCCAACTAATAACATTAGAGTAAGTGTAAGGTATAATAAAATTCCTTGATGGAACTGATACTTATAATTATTTGATTTAACTGGCTAAATGAATTTCCTTTTTCAAATATATAATGTGTTATATAATGTGTTATATATTTTCAAATATATAATGTGTTATATATATATGTTTTCAAAACATAATGTGTTTAAGTGGATTGATGGCAAATTCCAACTTTTAAATCTCACAGCCCTGTATAATAATCGAACTTATGCTATCCTCACTGGTCTACAATTTAATAATCAACAATTATATAGCTTTCTCACTATATCAGTTGTGAAACAGTTTCTCTAGGCTGTAGGTACAAAAAATTACTATGTGTTTCTCCCACATACACTCTCACCTCTGTCATGAGTATTAGAATCTCTGTTTTGTGAGTTTCTGGCAAATTTTCCAGTCAAACTCCATGGTCCAGCCTCCTGGCAATGAGGATGCCAAGGAAGGGTAAGCAGTTCTTGGATGAATTTTAGGGGAAACACTTTAAAGATCTGTGACTCAGTTGGGAAGCATCCTTTTTTGCTCTTGTCCCATCCTAATTCCTGCTGCTTCACATATGGCTGGGCAGAATTCCAGCAGCCATATTAGGATCAGGATGTAAAGGCTAAGAGAAACTTGACCCTCATATCCTGAACTGCAGAAACAATGCTAGTGACTGCCTACTTCGGGGTGTCTTGTTAAATGAGAAAAATCCACTCCTTTATTCGTAGACCACTGTAATCAGCTGTCTGATAACAGCAGTCACATGTATTTTTTATCTAAATGTGTCATACCCAGATAGGAATGAAAACACACTTCCTCTATGCAATAGCAGACGTAAGATTGTGAACAATTCCTGTTACCTAAGTCATCTCTTAAAACATTTGTTTATATTTTTCAGTTTTGTTTTTATTGTCTATGTGTCATGTACAAAAGCCCTCATATTTTAGTTGCTTATATTTTCTCTTCTTGACTTTGGTCATGATGACCTATGCTTTATGTCCCAGACCAAAAGAAGAAGCCTTCCTTTCTAGAGTCATGTCCTAGTACTGGCTTTTTTAATATCATACACTGATTTTCTAGTTGGAAGGGGATAGGAATATCCTGCATGTACCAAATTGTAATTAGGCTGGGAATAACTCAATCCGAAAGCTGATGTGCTAATTTAGACAAATGACCGAAGGAAAAGTGTTTTTATTCTATCAAGCAGGGCTATATTCAACAGCAATTTCAGGTGTAAAAATGATTTGTAAAACCAGAGAAAATGGTTGATAACGCTATTTCTGTGATGAGTGGAAAAATATCTTATACGTTTTTTAATAAAATAATTTAACATATTCAAACAACCACTGATTTGGCATAGTATTCCACAGAGAGTAATGTCTTGGGGTATATTGTGCCTTTATTTATAATTCCCATCAAGAGTAAGTTAGGAAGCTACTAGAATTACTGAGAACTTCTTTTTTAAAGGTTAGCCCAGACTAACAGTTTATAGGCATATATGTTAATGTTTTTATACATATGCCAGGCTGCTTTCTATTAGAAAAGGGGACTGCTTACCATGAAATCTCAAAATTTTGAGAATCTGTACTTGTTTGAGATGCTTTATTTCTTGTGAGAAGTAGTTTCGTAAGACAAGTTTTCAGCTCTCAAAGAACCAAATTATGGAGGAAATATTGTAATGGTGGTTTTGACAACTTGAAAAGCAGAAACATAGAAATCCAAAGACTTAGTCTGAATTCTGTATCTATCAAAGAAATTTTGAGTGTAATACTTACTATGAGATATAAAGTAAGTAAGTTCTGGGTGCCTGGGTGGCTCAGTGGGTTAAAGCCTCTGCTTTCGGCTCAGGTCATAATCTCAGGGTCCCGCATCAGGCTCTCGGCTCAGCAGGGAGCTTGCTTCCTCCTCTGCTTCTCTGCCTACTTGTGATCTCTCTCTCTGTCATTAAATAAATTTTAAAAATATTTTTTTTAAAAAGTAAGTAAGGTTCCTCGTGGTACCTGGGATTTACTAGGTACTCAAAAAACAAGTTTCAGTGTTATCACTCCCAGTTTTGAACTCTAGCTCTACTTAAAACAAGCTGTAAGAGCATGCACATGCCTGTTTTCTCACTGGCTAACTGCAGCTAAGATTACCCAACAGGTGTTTTTGTTTGTTTGTTTGTTTGTTTTTGAGCTATTGTTAATTTTAGATTAGGTAATATATTTTAGAAATTTAGTACTGTGACTTGTAGCAATTACTCAATTTCCAGTCTATGTTGGTGATCTTTATTTAATTATGAACAATATTGTAGAACTATAAACAATTTGATACTTTCTTTTTAAAATATTTTATTTATTTGACAGAGAGGAACTCAGCTAGACAAGGAACACAAGCAGGGGGAGTGAGAGAGGGAGAAGCAGGCTTCCCGCCAAGCAGGGAACCTGATGTGGGGCTTGATCCCAGGACCCTGGGATCATGACCTGAGCTGAAGGCAGACGCTTAACAACTGAGCCACCCAGGCGCCCCAACAACTTGATACTTTTTAGAAAGCACTTCCAAATACACTATATATTTTAACCATGTCCTTCTGTAAGATAAAATGGAAAACTTCTCATCCACACATTTATGGAGAAGGAAACTGGGAGAAGATTAACTACATGAGCAAGCTAATTACACAAGGGGCAGATGATTTAATTCTAGACTAAGACCTCCTGATTCTCTCAACATTGCCCTCACAGCATTGCTTTCACAAATGTTCTGCCAAACTTCTATCTCTTTTCAGCCATCTTCTGAATCTTATGAAATTCAAGGAGTCAAAATGTTATGCAATGTTGGTCAAAGGGTTGTATGTGGTAAACTTGCCCCAAAATTCATCCATGATAGTTCCCTGTTCCTAGCCCACTTGACCCCCCACCCTCACTCATCTCCAAATTGCCTCCATGTGGTTGCTACAATTTCTGGCACTCTATGAAATTCTGCCTCATTCATTTTTGGGAAATTTTTAAAAATAACTTTGTGCTTAAAAACAAATTCAAATCTGAAAAAGTATACCAATCAAGTAAAAAATAACTAATAGAGCTTTTATATACCTGCCTTTCTTCTTAGTTTTTTGTTGTTGGTGTTATATTTTCTGGATATCTAAGTGGAATCTTTGAACTTATAAAGTACATTTTTATTACCCCAGTGGTTAAAAAGCAGCCATGTAAAAAAATATAAGGAAATGGTCTTATTTGAAAGAGTTGAGTGAAATCAACGTGTGTTGCCAACTGAATGTAATACAAATTTTTAATTCGATGTGTTAATTCAGAAAAGCTACCTGAACAGCTGTTTCGATATACATTTTCAGTGTTCAAAGAACTTCCATATGGTAGGAAATGAAGGAGTACCAGTCAGGTAAAGGATAAAATGAGGACCCACCTTCCATTATAAAAAAGACATTCATTTCTGAACTACTAACTAGATCAGAGTACTTTATGCTGAAAGAATCTTCAATGATAATCTACTCTACGCCACAACTCAGTATGTTAAATCTCCAAAAAAATAAGTTATTTATATAAAATCAGAACACAGAACTTGAAATTTTTTTAAACACTGTTTTGCCAATAATTATGATTTCCAAATGTCTGGACTTACTTTCCTAAGGCAGTCTTTTTCCTTAGGGTTACACAAAAGAAACAATGTGGACAAACAATGCATTTCTTTTCATTTTTCCCTATAATAGTTTCATTCAACTGTTTATATAGCATTAGTCAGGAAGTTAACCTAACCTAATGACCACCACCACAACCACCAGTAACTTCTAGCAAATCTTTTTGAAAAACTTGATGCAAATGTTTATAAGACGACACAGTCTACTTTCTTTGGAAAGACATTTCTAACTTTTTATCTACTTTCTAACCTATTTTTCATTAATTTAACTTTGAATCTTACATTACTTAACAATATCCCTCAAAAAAAGAAAAAAATCAAAGCACAAGTAAAAGCCTTCAAATGAAAGGAACACATTTGTAACATACCAAGATAGTTTTAAACTCAAATAATTTTGAGCTATTCATCAGGAAAGTCCTTAAAATCACTCTTTAGGGCGCCTGGGTGGCTCAGTGGGTTAAAGCCTCTGCCTTCGGCTCAGGTCATGATCCCAGGATCTTGGGATCGAGGACCGCGTTGGGCTCTCTGCTCAGCGGGAAGCCTGTTTCCTCCTCTCTCTCTCTCTCTCTGCCTACCTCTCTACCTGCTTGATCTCTCTCTATGTCAAATAAATAAATAAAGTCTTTTAAAAAATTAAAAAATAAAATCCCTCTTTAAACAACACTGAATATAACCACACCTATG
Organism: Spilogale gracilis; assembly: GCA_004023965.1. Taxonomy (NCBI): domain Eukaryota; kingdom Metazoa; phylum Chordata; class Mammalia; order Carnivora; family Mephitidae; genus Spilogale; species Spilogale gracilis. Next base: position 85,543 of record PITA01004054.1, read on the forward strand.
GGCTCCATTTTCAAAAGGAAAATATTGCATGAACACTTCTGGAATGAACTTCATAAATGGGTTCATCGATTTAATCTAAAAACAGATCTTGGGAAACAAAATTAGAGGGTGTGAAAAACGTTTTTAAACTTTATTCCTTGCACAAAAAGGCCAAATCATGGCACTGTCATTGGGAAAAGAAAAACCCAGCTATAATTAATGCCCTTCATATTAAAAGAAAAAAAGTCTAGCATAGATATAAAGCAATTAGATACTTGTAACTTTCAGAGTTTGACCTCATTTTTTCTTTCCTTATTCTAGAATTTCATTCAAAAATCAAACTAGGAGCTGAGAGGGATGATTCAACCAAGGCTCAGAGAACAAGAACTATCATCACTCAACATTTTTCTTGAATAAAGACAAAATCTACTCTAGTGTCTCTCAGATTTACCATTCTATTTTTTCCCTACACTCCTTTCACAGTTAGGGAGAACAAGATCAAGAACAAGGATTTCCCTGGGCCATCATCTTTTTCCTTCTATGAAATGTTGCATGGAACAACTTTGTGCCATCTATGTATGATATTCTAACTAGAAATTTTATCTTGAGTCATCACTTCTTGCTTGCAAATCATTAACATTTATTTTAATAAGTCTCTAAATGCTGGGTTACCAACTTGAGATTTCACTTAGCAAAGAAAGAGGGCAGAGAGGTTTGAGAACATCTTCCAATTTTCCATTCAAATATCATTGCAGTAACAAGGTGAAAGATGGCTTGAGAGAGAAAGACCACTCAGAAAACCCTCTAGCTTGTGTAAGAGAGATTCAGTGTGCCCTTGAGCTAAGGCAGTAGCAAAGGGGATGGAGAGACAGAAAATGGTCTAAATGTGATTCTTCAATTTCAGTTGGCAGCGGATTCAGAGTTTCTGAAGTTGGGATGGGGACTGAGAATGTGCATTTCTATTAAGTTCCAAGGTGACATTAATGCTGGTAGTACAGGACCATCCTTTCAGAACAACTGGACCAAAGCTTTTCTACTCCAAGTGTGGTCTATATACCAGCAACATGTACTAGAAACTTACTAGAAACAGAAACTACGTGGCCCAACTCCCATCCTATTGTATCTAAATCTGCATTTTTACAAGATCTTCAGATGGTTCCTATGAAGATTAAGGTCTGAGATATAGTGTACTTGTCTAAAATGAAGAACAGGTAGGACTGACAGAGTTTGGAAGGAATGAAAGAGGGTCTAGGTGACCAGAGCTACCACCTCAAGAATTAGGTGGAGTTGGAGTAGGAGAGGAGTAATGGTGTTTAATAAGCTTCTTCTACTCATGGGTAGAGATGTGACAAAATTTAGTAATTTAACAGAATTTCCACAAACCCCAAATTCTAACATAAAAGATAATGCATAAGGCTAGCCCCAAAGGTATAACCTGTATGAGTGTTCTCTTCTGAAAAATGAGAATGAGAACCATACTTTGTCTATCAATTTCTTGCTCTGCAAACAGGGAAAAATATGCAGTTCCTGGCTGATTCTGAACTTAGGTTTCCATCAATTCTGGTAAGAGATCTAGTCCCAGGCTAGGTACCTAAATCATCTCCTTTCCTTCCCACAGGTTAGCCAATCTCTTGCTTTTTTGTGTTAACAAAAATGGAAAGTAACCGCACTCAATTTTTTTTTTTTTAATGAGGGAGTGGATTATTAAAGTAAGCAAAGAGGTTCAAATACAATACAAAAATGGAGCTGCTCCTCTGTTCTATGTATGTGTTGCTCTTCAGAACTTTCTGTCTTGGGGAAAGATGAAATTTTGGCCAACTCATCTGTCTCTGAGAAGAGGACTCAGTAAATGATGTCAGGAACCAAGAATTATAGGCAGAAACATTTTTGAAAGACGAGTAGCTAAATATAGGTTCTACTCCTCGGTGGAGTATGGCGGTCATGGAACAAATAGCCCATGTCTACAGGCCCCCTGCTGAGGGGCTGTGAGATTTTAGGGAATTTTCTTCACGTCTCTAAATTTAAGGCTTTTCATACCAATCTTATATTAATCTTAACACATGGTTTATGTGAGAATGAAATGAGATCATAGACAAGAAAGCACAGTACCTGAAAGTTAATTTCTCAGTATTTTTAGGTATCTCCTGTTTTTCCTTATCTGTTGGCTGTAATAAATACAACATAAATAAACATGCCCTATTTTCCTGGCTATTCCTGAAAATCTGGACTGGATGAGAAGCAGCGGGCCAGAACTGTAAGCATTACAGCTTTCAACCACTGGGCTGCACACTGACCTGCCAAGAGCTCTTCTTGCACAGATGAGCTACTCCACTGCCATCAAAAACAACACATAAATGGTAGTTTGATGTGCTAAACGTTATAGTGGCGATTACAAGACGAAACCCTGAAATGAGCAGGCCATGCGATGCACTGACACAATCAGTTCTACTTACAAACAAGAAACAAACAACCTTGAGGACATCAAACTGCCACAAAAGACATGTGAAGTGCTTTTTCAAAATATGTTAAAACTTTGCTCTGTTAATATTCAACAGATCACTGTTAGGGGAGAAAAAGTTCTTTTAAAACAGTGACATAGCACAGAGTTGACCCAAATATTTTGATCGATGGTGTATTTTTTTATACAAATGATCATGTAGTTATTCTGTAATAATGATAACATGTTAATTTTTGCAGACTTTTTGGTGTGTTCTGAATCTTTTAATTCTTTAACTGAAAAAACAAGTGTCTGAGAGTTTAAGGGGAAAAAATTAGCGAGAGAGAGACTGAGAACTCTGTCAAGGTGTCTCTCTGTTGAAGAAGAAATCAGAGACATGAGAGGAACTGACACCAGAACTGCAGACCGATAATACCGAGACAGCTCCGTTTCCCTGTCCACACTCAGGATGCTGTCTTCCCCTTGACCAACTTTAAGACAAGGTGGATTTTGTCTGGTGCCCTGAATATGGGTGAATAATGGTGTCCAGGGGCCTCTCACATCAGCAAGGTTAGGGACGGTGGAGAAAATTAGAGAGACAAGATTATGCCAAAGTAAATATCCACAGAGAGGACATACTCTTTGACCCACACAGGGAGTTAGGTGAAGTAGCTAGGAAATGTACCATTACATGATATGGCGGCAAAGGAATACAGTGTTCTTCCTTTACCATTACATTTTTGGAAATAATTTACCTTGAAATATTCCCTGAAGTGTGCTTCTCTTACCATGTCAGAGGAAACTACAGGGTACAGACATTATACCTGAGACTATAAATGACTATTAGAGCCAAGAGGTGCAACATTATCTTGGTTTCTGGTTGCCTGTAACGTAGTTACATTTTTCTCCCTTCCAATAAAATAAATTACCTCTCTAACTGTTGAGCTCCACTCTGAAATTCTCTCTATTGACCCATCAAAGTAAAACTATTAGGAGAAAAAAAAAGAGCAAGAAATAAAGAGACTGCAAGTGGGAAGAATTCTCTAGAGTGTGTGGGTCTGGTCAGAGCCTATGACGTGCATGTGACCCTATGTCTGTCACCACGACTAAGGTCACAAAGTCACCTGTACTTGTCACAGACGTGGGTATTAGTAACCTCAGTCAGAGTATCATGAGTTTAAGAAATTTTAGCATAGGAAAAATAAAATATGGATTTAACAAATGCTTAAACTTAAGAATGTCAATGTGTATGAATAAGAAAAACTCTAGACCCCTGTTTCTCTTTTTGGGAGATAAAATACTCTAGAAAATTATATATAACGAAAGAAAAAGTTTTACAAGCTTGTCACTATAATCCCTAAGCAGAAGAAAATCAAAACATTTCAGATCATGTAAACTGTAGGAGGTGTTTGTTTCATTTTGTTTAAATTCTCATCTCGTATTGTTTAAATTCTCTTCTCATCTCTTCACTGATTTTTTTCTCATGCTGTAATAAGATTAGTGGGTATGTACATATAATTATAGATAAAACATCTGTGAATTCCACTTTGGAAACACAAAATACATATATATTTTAAGTGAATCTTGAAGTTTTCAAAATCTTTCATTTTCCTTCTCCCGTACGGTAAACAGACTCCCTTCCTCTCCTCTATAGTGAATTTCCACAGGCCAACCACAAGGGGAAAGAATTTCCATGCTTGCAACACTTTGTAACTACAGTTTTTTTACCCTCAAAGAATAAGAGCAGAATGAAGATTTATTGCTTTGAGATGGTGGTTCCAGGAATTCAGTGCACAGAGGCACACACTCTATCATCTTAGAGAATTAGAAGATTTCACATTCGATTAATGAAATACTGTCTGGCCACATTTTATTTCTTAGGCACATGTTCTCTGTGTGCACTTTTTAAAAAACTGGGACTAATTTTGTCAACAGCATGCATTTTCAATTTGCAGTCTGATCTTTCAACTTCCTGTAAACACCTTTCTGCAAATATTTGAGTTTCTATGAATGTTCACCCTCAATGTTTGTATGGGGGTTTTGTTGCCAGGGATGAACCAATCAGAAATCTGATGAGTATATTGGCCAAATTGAGTGGTGCATTTCATCGTAATCCTTGACAATGCCAGGACATATTTATTTGCACAACACAAAAACATGGCACCGTGCCTCACAACAAGTGGTCTGCAACAATTCAGTGCTGTCTGGCGATATGGAAGAAATGCTCTAACACCAGATTTTCTTTTATATATACTTGTGTGGAAAATAGGTTCATAAAACTACTACAGGATGTGGAGTCTGTTGAAATGAATGGAAAGCAGGAGATGGACCCTTGGCAAAAAGGAAACTGTAGAGTGTTTCTGCTTGGATGGAAAAGAGGGCAAAAAATAGAGGAATTGGGAGAAATAATAAAACATTAGAGACACTTTAAAGAAGAATTCACATGTTTTGCATGAAGCTTCTCTATTGTCCATGATAGAATCTGTTTAATATTTAAGTAAAGACTGAAAAGGAATATGTAAACTAGTATAGGAAGTTTAGAAACCAATTAAAAGGTGATTCAATAATTTATGGATTGTGGGCATAGGACAAGGAATTAAGAAAATTTAAGGGGGCGCCTGGGTGGCTCAGTTGTTAAGCATCTGCCTTGGGCTCCGGCTGCCTGCTCGGCGGGAAGCCTGCTTCTCCCTCTCTCACTCCCGCTGCTTGTATTCCCTGTCTGGCTGTGTTTCTGTCTGTCAAATAAATAAAATCTTTAAGAAAATAAAACAACCCAACTTGAAAGAGACCTGTTTAATTTTTCTTGGTATTATTAATGTATTAAAATAATTTGATAATTATAGATTTTTACACTACTTTTATATTATATGTTTTGTCTGGGCTTTTTATGTCACATCTGGGAATTTGCTCCAAGAACTGCCTCTCTAGAAGGCTGTTCTTTCTCAACTTGATGTACAATGACAACAGAACTTTATATACTTCATTATTTCTAAGCAGGCAAAGATTTTGTAATAGACAGACAGTAAGAAACTGATTTATACAGAAAGGAAAGAGCTGAAAAAAGAGAAAAATGAGTATATTTCAGGCACAGCTGGGAAGAAATGTCAATAGCCCCTGGGATCAATCTGTTGTAAAAATAAAAAGAGCATTAAGATGCTGATGATGACCTTGGCTTTTCTTGCTTAGATGTCAGGTGTGAGAAAAGATTGCATAAATAGATCCAGGAGTACATGAGTCACCCTTAGTTTCCATTTTGTTTTTACTCCTAAATAGCCTAAGTAAGAAACTCATGTCTATTTACCTGATGTGACTTCTCTGGGGGTACATGATACTGTTGAACATTTTCCCTTTTAAATCTTTCTCCCCCTCAGCTTGCAGGGAATCATGCCTTCCTCACCTCTTCCCTTCTGTCTGATTCTTCTCCATGTCCTGATTTCTATTCCTCTGCACTTTCTGTAAATGTTAGCTTCCCCCAGAATTCTAGTTATATATATAAGGAAGAGCAGAGATTTTTGAAGTCAGTCCAATATGCAATCATATATCTGCTTCTCCACTTACTATGAACATCTGTGGTCTCTTTATAGCCTCTTCATCCTCCTTAAATAGCCAACAAGCCCCTCCAATGGTGTGGGTCTGGCTCCTACTTATTGATCCAACCTCATCCATTAACGGAAGCAGTCAACAAAACCAAAAGACAACCTACAGAATGGTAGAAGATTTTTACAAATGTTTCATCAGGTCAAGGGTTAGTATACAAAATCTATAAAGAATATATCAAACTCAACACCCAAAGAACAAATAATCCCATCAAGAAATGGGCAGAAGATGTAAACAGACATTTCTCCAGAGAAGACTTACAAATGGCCAACAGACACAGGAAAAAATGCTTAACGTCACGTGGCATCAGGGAAATGCAAATCAAAACCACAATGAGGTATCACCTCACACCAGTCAGAACTGGTCAAAATCAACCAGTCAGGAAACAAGTGTTGGCAAGGATGTGGAAAAAGGGGAACCCTCTTACACTGTTGGTGGGAATGCAAGCTGGTGCAGACACTCTGGAAAACAGTATGGAGGTTCCTCAACAAGTTAAAAGTAGAGCTATCTGACAAAAGCTTCAGCTTTTCTGATTTTTTTTCCTTTTTTTAAAAATATTTTATTTATTTATTTGACAAAGAGAGATCACAAGTAGGCAGAGAGGCAGGCAGAGAGAGGAGGAGGAGGAAGCAGGCTCCCTGCCAAGCAGAGAGCCTGATGTGGGCCCCGATCCCAGGCCCCTGAGATCATGCTTTAACCCACTGAGCCACCCAGGTGCCCTTTTTTTTCCTTCGATTATACGAAGTAATACTCTCTGATTTTTCTGAGTAGTGACATACTGTTTTGGCCATGTGTCACATACCTCTAATTTTTCTTGGATGAATCTAAATTATAACTCAGGTCCAATGGGGCACTGATGCCATTTCATCAGTAATGTCTTTCCTGATACCTTCAAGTTCAGGTTAGGGCACCACCTACGAATGCCTAATGCTCCTGGAGTTATGATGATTATGTGCTGACCTCTATTCTAAATAATAATTTATATATTCCTCACTATTACTCTGTGGGTTAAGTCCTATTAAAATGCCTATTTTACAGTTCAAGAAAATGAAGCAAAAGAAAGACCAAATAACTTGTCCAAGGAAACAAAGTTAGGAAATGATCAAGCCAGGTGCTCTGCTGATATCAGATCAATGACAGGCCAAGCAGGCTAGAGTTCTTCAGCTCTTTGACAAAACAAGTTTGTTTCTTTGAATAAGTATTTTTAAAATTAAAAAGAAAGACATTTAAGAGACCGTGAGCTGCTAAACAGAGTGAGAATAAAGAAACATTATTTAGGCTTAGTTGTGTTTTTTATTTTAATCTCTAGTGATGATCACTTTATTCACATTTATTTAAATGTCCATGGATGTTAGGATAGTCATCCAAAACACTGGACAGAGATTCAAGAATGTACTGTTATGATATAGAATATTAGAAAGGAGCTGATTAGGTGGGGACTACATTTTCCAGCCTATCCATCTCCAGGTGTAGTACTGGTTCTCAAAAATAAAATGTGACCCAAGGGGATTTGGAAGAAGTTGGGCTTTTTCTCCACCACTTCTTTCCTCTGTGGTCTACTTGAAAGTGATAACTGGGACAATGTTTAAAACCTTTTGAGATTGGAAGGGGGAATGTCAGCCAACTTGGAATATCCATTTTGATTTTCATGGGTGGTCTGTCAGGTCTTAGGATTATTACTTTGGGTATTGTTTATTTAACAGTTTCTTTAACCTAATTTATACAATGCCTATTCAGTGAGTTATAATTTTAAAAGCCAAAAAATTAACTCACAAACCTGAATTGGAAAAATTATTATTACAATTACATATTATTACAAAAATTTCATATATTTTGTGTGTGTGGCAGTGTGGGGGGAAGTGAGTTTGTAGATTCTTAACTTTCTGGGACTTTGAGGCTTTTCCCATTTTCTGTTTCTCAATCATGCAATTAAAGAAACCTTATAGAACAAACAAAATCAGTAGATCTTTAAAGAGACCTGTAAAAAAGAAAATGGGAATGATAATTTCAAATTAGTAGATAAAAATGAAAAAAGAATCAGGTAGCAAAACTATTATTAAACAAACAGAAAAAAAAGCCAAGTAGCTAATGAAAAATTAGTTAATAGAAAAATATTTAGGTAAAATCAGGAAATTTAAATCTATAGAAAGGAGTTTCGTATTTTGTACTAGAGCTGACTGGATATCCAGATATGTTCCCAATAAGGAATACATTAAAATGTTTAAGGAAATGCTACCTATGGAGGATTCTTGACAAATGGTCGTAGTGACAAATTTAATCTTTTTCAATTCTACTATTTGAAGAAAAAACCGGTAAAATTATCTAGCAATAACAAAAACTCATAGAAAGGATTTATAACATAACTAGGTGGCAAGTTACCTCCCATGAAATCTCAAAATACAAGTAGGTTGAATTAAAAAAGAAAACAACAACCATAAAACCCCACCAAACCTGCTTAGGACCCACATATTCGAGGCTAAAAGCAAAGGGAAACTGCAAGGCATCTGACACATCCAAGAGCGGTAGAGATTGTTGGGAGTCAACTTGAGAACATGAGCTGCCATGGGGAGGAGTTCTGTCTGGTGAAATGGACGAGAATATGGAATCCACCATAAACATTAAGGTCTTTAGGAGCTCTGCAAGCTGACTACCATGAGAAAAACTTGAGAGTGGAATAAAAATTAAGCAATATGAGAACAGAGAGGAAAGAACACAATGTCTAGGTAAAAGTAGGTAAAGGTTAAGAAGCCCAGTAAATCTCAGAAAGCATGCTAGTATTTTTTTCTCACTCAAAAACAAACAAACAAACAAACAAAAATGGAGCACTAAATTGGAAAATTTCAGAACAACTGAATTTAAATAAATTAAATTTAAAAGTTCAGAAAAACCATTTTGCATAAAATAAGCAATAGATAATTATCAAGGTCAAATTCTATACATATGTATTATAAGAAAAATTATGGTAAAGAATAACAATCCTGAGAAAAATAAAAACTTTAGGATGAGTTATAAGCCAATTGGAAATGATAGCAAACATAAGAACAACATAAATGAGTATTAGAGTAAATCAAAATTGAGGTGATATTACTCAAGAAAGAAAAGAAAAAAATTAATGACAATATAATTTTAAAAACAAGTAAATGAAGTAGAAATTCCTTTCTAATTTGAAATTTAAAATGACTATTTTAAAAAGAAAAAAAGATAAAGTTTCAATGAAAAGTGATAGTTTTTGAAGCCAGGCAAAGAAGATCAAAATAGACATGATAAGACTTTCTAAAGAAGAAAAATAACATGGAAAAATAACAAATAGGAAAAAAACTATAACTTGAGAAAATTTCCCTGAAGTTAAAATAATGTAAATTCGTACTGAGGAAAATCCAGAGTGACCAACCCCAAGATATATTTTATTAAAATTGTTATACTTGAAAAGATTTTTAAAAGCAAAAACTCAATTGGGCATCAAGAGAAAAACCTACATGAGATAGAAAATTATCATTAGACGTTCAACAGTAATTTTTTTGTACAAACATAATGGAGTTACATATTGAATACTGACTTTCTTAGTATAAAGGCATGAACAAATTTGTATCAACATGGAAGAAGTCAGGAAATACTTTTTCCTGGAGACTTGCAGAGAAACTTAGAGAACAGTCTTCAGACAAGCCAATGGCTCTAAATGCATTGACGCAGGAGGGTGGTGAAAGTTGAGCATGTAGATCCTGACAGAATTAAAATTGAATGAGGCTTAAACATGAAGGAGAACAGCAAAGGATGATTGTGTGACCAGACATTGTAGATATAATACAATTATTAAAACTGTGGGAAATTGGGAAAACATATGCAAAAAGTTAAACTCTTCTCAGTAATTACTTATGTGATGGAAGGATTAATGTCATTTTCCTGGGAATATGTATATAATGTGGGATAAATTTAAAATAATGCTTATGGAATATACAAATGCTATTATCTTGTGTGCCCTGGAGAACTTGGATTCTAGTTACAAAAGAAAGATAGGAACGCAATGTAGAAGAGTTATAAAAAGGCTGGTAGTACTAAATTTGAATGGGAGTGGTATCAATAAGATTTCATGAAGCCTTGGGGCGCCTGTGTGGCTCAGTTGGTTGGGCGACTGCCTTCGGCTCAGGTCATGATCCTGGAGTCCCGGGATCGAGCCCCACATTGGGCTCCCTGCTCGGCGGGAAGCCTGCTTCCCTCTCTCACTCCCCTTGCTTGTGTTCCCTCTCTCGCTGTATTTCTCTCTGTCAAATAAATAAATAAAATCTTTAAAAAAAAAAAAGATCTCATGAAGCCTTACATCTCTTTAAAGTGTTGGGACACCTGGTGGCTCAGTCAGTCCTGGGATGAGTCCTGTATCAGGCTCCATGCTCAGCAGGGAGCCTGCTTCTCCCTCTCTCTCTCTCTCTCCTTGGCGTTCTGCCTACCTGTGCTCTCTCTGTGTCAAATAAATAAATAAAATCTAAAAGAAAAAAAAAATCTCTTGAAAGTGTCTGTTTCAGGTGCCTGGGTGATTCAGTTGATTAAACATCTGTCTTTGGCTCAGGTCATGATCGGAAGTCCTGGCATGGAGTCCTACTTTGGGCTCCCTGCTCAGCGGGGAGCCAGCTTCTTCCTCTCTCTCTACCTGCTGCTCCCCTGTTTGTGCTATCTCTCTTTCCCAATCAAATAAATAAATAAAATCTTTTTAAAAAAAGCTATCTATCATCAACTTAGTTTCTTCAGTTAGTTCATTGTAAAGGCCTGAAAAGAAGGACCAAATGAGTATTAATAAGAGTGCTAAGTTTGTTTATTTCCCAGATTGGGGTCTTAATTACCTTTCCTAATAACTAAAATGAGTATCTCTTAGAGAAATGGCTGGCTCTAATTCTAGAACAGAAAATATCCAAGTTAAGCATGGAACACGGTGTCACACAGGATAGTAACAAAGATATCAAAGATTTTTAGGGTCATATCAAAAAGACCAGGAACTAATTTGAAATAAATGTTCATGCTAAAAATAGAAAAATTTGAATTTTGAAATTGAAAATAATTATAACTGGTAGAAATGAATGATACATGTTGGTGTACTTATGCTTAAATTAAGCAAGTGACATTCAAATATTCTTGAAATTTTGTTCATCATTCTAAAACAATAATGTCATAGAGTTTGAGTCTTACTTTTTTGTTGAAATTTATAATACTAAAGGAAAGAAAGATATTTTCAGCTTGAAAATAGGGAAATAATGTGGGAAGAGAAACTAAAATAACTCTGTGATGGCTGCAATACTCTCCAAATGACTACATTTTGGGTGCTAGGTAGCTTTGATCAATTTTTTTTATTACTATCTTTTTGGAGATGTTCCTGATACTCTACAAAAAGAGTTGATCTTTTTCAACACCTTAAAACAATATGTTTCTCCTATGATTTCATAGTCATCTCAAATGATCTCTAAATGGCCAATGGAGGATTGATAATGGATTTTTCCAGAGAGGGGCATTGCTTTCCTCAGATCATCCAGCCAGCAGGACACCCATGTGTGTGTCCTTACCACCGTGACGTGGTGTTTCTGTCAGTGTCCTATTGTGCAAAGTATCAGGACAATTTTTGACAGATCGTTCTGAGGACCGCTGGGATTGTAAGAAATGCATTTAGTATTACTGGCACTTTAACTGCCAAGACACAGTAAAAAAAAATGTGGAAAGCTGTGTTTGAAGGAATCATTTCCAAAAGTCCTGCATTCTAGATAAAATGAAAAGAAGGTTTATACGTTTAAAAAAGATTTTATTTATTTATTTATTTGACAGAGAGAGATTACAAATAGGCAGAGAGGCAGGCAAAGAGAGAGGAGAAAGCAGGCTCCCTGCTGAGCAAAGAGCCCAATGGGGGCCTTGATCCAGGACCCTGAGATCATGACCTGAGCTGAAGGCAGAGGCTTTAACCCACTGAGCCGCCCAGGTGCCCGAAAAGAAGGTTTTTATAAACATGGCTGTTCCTTAATGAAAATAAAGAATGCTATTCACTGCTGTCCTTCGCTCCTAGTGCTTCTGTGGTTTTACCACAGCAGTATAATTAGTAGAAGTTTTTGAAAAGATGACTAGGAGGAGAAACCTCTCAGAAATGAATTTTAGCTTGGTATCTAATTGTCAAAGGCATTTTCATCTTCCCCTCATACCTTTGTGTAAGCATGAAGAAATCCATGTGTCTTATATTCATGCAAGAACTATTTTGCAAACCATCTGTTTTGCTCAATGTTTCATATACTCTATTACAAAAGCCAAACTTTCCAGAGGGGAAAAAAAGATCATTTCTGCCATTTGGGCTGAGTTATTTCAATGATCATTAAAATGTGGGAAGTTCTGTCATCTTCAAATGCAAGGTCTATGTATGATTTGTAGGATATAAAACAGTAGGTCTCATGGAACGTCAGGACTATAGAAGGCCTTAATGATCACTCACTCAAAATTTTCAAACTACTCCTGGCTGACAACCACTGGCCTATATAGATAATTTTAGTATTCTGACAAGGGACATTGTATCCAAGATATTGGGTAGTAGGAACAAAACTCTTCTATCTTTCCAAGAATATAAAGGGAGAAGGAGGGGAAATACATTTTCTTTCTTGATCTTGAAGAAACTAACTATACAGGATTAAATAGGAATAATCTCTCTTAAAACTTCCTTCAAGCCCCTTGAATATCTGTTTTATGATGTATTTAAGTTGTAATAATATTGGAATGTCTCGGGGTGCCTGGGTGGCTCAGTTGGTTAAGCGACTGCCTTCAGCTCAGGTCATGATCCCGGAGACCCAGGATCGAGCCCCACATCCGGCTGCCTGCTCAGCAGGAGGCCTGCTTCTCCCTCTCTCACTCCCCCTGCTTGTGTTTCCTGTCTAGCTGTGTTTCTCTCTGTCAAATAAATAAATAAAATCTTTAAAAAAATATATTGGGATATCTCCTGCTCTTAAGGTGAAGTTGATTTTGAAATAAAATGATTAAAGCATTGCCATCACCATATTGGTATAGCTCATTTCAGCATTTAAATTCCTCGTGTATAAGAAGCCCGGTGTTATCCCCATTATCTAAAAGGCAAAATCGACAATTATCTTAAGAAAGAAGTTGGGAACAAAAAAGGAATATACTAAGAATCTTCATTAAAATCTCTTTTGATTTCAAGATACAGAGATCCATGCAAACTAGATTACACAGCAAGAACATAGCTAATGGATACAGAATATACTGAAAGGCTCAGAGGGCTTATCTCAGAACACAGAGCAAATGGTGAAGCAGACTCTCAAGCCTCCTTACTCCAGGGTCCCTAATCAACTAATTAGAATCCCCTATCACAATTCCAAGATCTCGGAGGGAATATCCAATGGGACCAGTATGAGCCAATAATGACTCATCTTTCAAATAATTATAGTGCCATAAAGCCACATTATAACAGGATGGCCCCACAGGCAGAGCACCACTCCAAATGCATGGGAAGAGTTCTCAGAGGAAGGGCAGCAGGGCAGTATCAATGAAGAAAAGATGCAAAACTGAAGAGCAAAGCATTAAAGGTGCTATTTCTAGCACCATATGGGTTTGACTATGGGACCTTGGACTCCCTGTGTCACACTCTTCATCTACAAAAAGGAGATAATCAGAGTAGCTACTTCTTATGGTTGCTTTGTGGGTAATGCCTATAAATCACTAAGCACAATAAAAGTGGTACATGCTCAATGAAAGCTTTATCTGTTACGTCACTAAAAACATTATACCGAGTGTGGTAGGTAGAGTAATAGCCTCCCAAAGGTGGCAATGCCCAACTGACGGCATCTGCAAATATGTCAGGCAGAGTACTAGGAAAGGGAAAGTAAAATGGCTAATCAGGTTATCTTGATGTAGGGAGATGATCTTAGATTATGTGGGTATTGGATTATTTTGGATTATGACATCCAGTGTAATCACAGGGGTCTGTAAGTGTAGAACTTTTGGGACTTCATTAAAATAAAAAGCTTCTGCACAGTAAAGGAAACATTCAACAAAACAGAGGCAACCCACAGAATGGGAGAAGATATTCACAAATGACACAGACAAAGGGCTGACTGATATCCAAGATCTATAAAGAACTACCCAAACTCAACAACCAAAAAAAAAAAAAAAAAAAAAAAAGATGATCTCGTCAAAAAATGGGCAGGAGATATGAAGAGGCACTTCGCCATAGAAGACATACCAATGGCTAACAGACACATGAAAAATTGTTCATCATCATTAGCTATCAGAGAAATTCAAATCAAAGCCACATTGAGATACCACACATACACCAGTCAGAATGGCCAAAATTAACAGGACAGGAAACAAGTGTTGGAGAATTTGTGGAGAAAGGGGAACCCTCTTACACTGTTGGTGGGAATGTAAGTTGGTGCAGCTGCTTTGGCAAAAAAAAAAGTGTGGCGATTCCTTAAAAAATTAAAAATAGAGCTACCCTATGACCCTGCAATTGCACTACTGGGCATTTACCCCAAAGATACAGATGTAGTGAAAAGAAGGGCCATATGCACCCTAATGTTCATTGCAGCAATGGCCACAATCGCCAAACTGTGGAAGAGCCAAGGTGCCCTTCAACAGACGAATGGGTAAAGAAGATACGGTCCATATATACAATGGAATATTATGCCTCCATCAGAAAGGATTAATACCCAACTTCTATAGAAACATGGACTGGATTGGAAGAGATTATGCTGAGTGAAATAAGCCAATATCATATGGCTTCACTTACTTGTGGAACATAAGGAGTAACATGGAGGACAGTAGGAGAAGGAAAGGAAATGTGAATTGGGGTAAATCAGAGAGAAGATGAAACATGAGAGGCTTTGGACTTAGAAGTAAACTGAGGGTCTTGGAAGGGATGGGGGTAGGGAGATGGGTGATCCCAGTGGTGGGTATTGAGGGCATGTATTGCATGGAGCCCTGGATGTGGACCAGAAACAATGAATCTTGGAACACAGAAAAATAAAATAATGTAATAAAAAAAAAGAAATAAAGCTCACAAAAGTGTGGGGATCCCCCATGAATGGGTCCCCTGGAGTTTCTTTCTCTCGGGCTTGTCCACACAGAGTATCTGGCAATTTGTCAATGACATTTTGTGTTTCCTACCCCAACACTGGTTTCTGCAGGGTTTCTGTTCTTGTGGGCGGTCATTATCTATATTCAGTGGTAAATCTCTCAAACTTGGGGGGCAGTGGTTTGTCCTGTGACCCCACTTCTTTCATGGAGCCAAGAAGAGTTGATTTTTCAACTGCTTCAACTATTTGTGAAGACAGAATGATGACTCTAAGCTCTTACGGGAGGAACCAGATACGAGAACATTTCTCTCTCCATCGGACCACACACTGCCACCCCACACCCAGATGGCCTCTGTCCCCTCTGAAAGAGAAGTCCAGCCATAGCCCTCTCCCAGCCCCATCAGAAACTCTGGGAGAGGGCTCATTTCCTACTGTCTTTCCACATTTGCTTATTTACTGTGTAAAAATGACAATCTATAGAGTGACATAGCTGTGGGTCATCACCAGTCTGCCTTCTTTTTTCTATCAAAGGGAAGTTCTGACTCAAAATTACACAATGTAATAGAGAGTCTGTCCTTAGATTCCAGGAGAAGTCAATATCAGTGGTTAATGTAATGTAAATCAGTGGTTTCTTTTATGATTCACCTGGGCCTTGAAAACAGAGTAAAGAAAGCCAGAGTCCCTCAGAATGACAGTGGGGAACCAATGATTCCAAACAGAAGGTAGATAGATGATAGATCGATGACAGATGATTGATAGATGGTAAATGATAGAATGATATCTTCTGTTGGCTCTGTTTCACTGGAGAACCCTAATATATGATGTCACAACATTACTGATGCAATTCCAAAACCAAAATTCTGTGCACTTCTTGCAAAAGATGCTTTCTATATTCAGAAGCAAACTTAAGGCCCTTATGTATTTCTATTTTCTAATACAATTTTCAGGCCCTTGATGTTTCACATAATCACTCGAGGAAAATTAATGCTTAAACTCAAACAGAAAACTGCAGCAACGGAGATATGAACTGAGTTTCAGGATAATAAAATTCTCTCCAAATTTCCTCCTGCAATTCCATTTTCATTGCACACATGCCCATTTTAGCATTTTTTCTGGAGTAGAAAGGTAGGAGGATGAAGAAATCCTATGTAAGGAATCCCTACCCTCCCAAGAAACGCCAGGAAGTTCTGGTAGAAGGCCAGTATTGATTGCTCCTAAATCTATTCTGAATCACTAAACCAATTAGTTCTCAGTTACACAAGAGTTGTTAACCACAAAGGACAGCATTTAACACATTTGTCTCAAGTAGCTTTTTACACATAATTGCAGCTGTTCCAAATTATCTCAATATCAAAAGACAGTTCTGAAACTTGCTGTATATCATGCAGCTTGTCGGTGGCCGAAGAATACTGATGAACAAGCCCCCTATCTCTCTCAGAGGCCTGACCAGTGATTCGGAGGCATGTTCTGGGCTGGGTTTGCTTTCTGAACCCCCAGCTGAGATGTGTGTGAATATGAGGTTTCCCAAATCCTTTGCATCCCTCACCATGTGGTTGTGTCATCAGTAATATTTGCATGATGTTAAAATCCACATGCCATTCTTCACTTGCCCAAAAACTAAGCCAAGCATCAGATCTGGGTGAGTACTGAGATGACCCACTAAAATCGAAATCAGTGCATCCCAAGCGGAGCACTGGGAATTAGAAGGTAGAGATAGAGGAAAGGCTGGCCCACCGTCTCCTATCCCTGTGTAAGGGGTAGGTGATGGCTCAGAGCTCTGGGGGATAGGCAGAGCTGCTGGGGGTGAATGCAGCTGAGGCCCAATGTTCCAAGACAGCATGGGAAGGAGGAATCCACAACCAAACTTCTGGTAACACCCGCAAATCAAAGGACAGTTTCCTCTGGGGAAAAAAAGGCCAGCAAGTGACTGGCTTGCAGATCGGAGTCTTTTATCAACAAAGTGACTGGTGTATGTCTTTCTATGTACATCCGAATGGGCGTCTGTCACAACTTGTCAATCAAAGAAGAGACTGCTACAATAACCTCATGGCTTCTCTTTTTAAATCTCTTTTAACTTTTCATTTATAAAGGAAAATGAACTCAACCCAATCAACTTAAGAATACAAGTTAAAATGGCTGCTGGTCATAATCAAGTGGCCTCTGAAAGTATCGATATTCCATTACGAGGAGTATGTGAACCTTTCCCATGATGAAAAGTTCATTTCCTCATTTCACATGGCTGGGACCAAAAGTAATCTAGAACCCCAACTCCATCCAGAAAGAGAAATAATGGATTGTTGAATTTTTTAACCAACACAGCCATTTCAAGCTTAAGAGGGGGGTGGGGTGCTCATCTTGTAAATGTTGCTCTCATTCCAGACATTTTGCTTCACTGATTTGAGAAAAGTATTTATGCACTTTGATGGGCTTTGTGATAAAACTTCATGTGACTATGTTACAAGATGCATTAGCTTTAATGTGAAAACAACTCTCACATCGGTGAAAGAGGATCAGTTAGTTACCCTTTCTTCAAACTTGCCAAGTTTTCTGGCTCATTTTCTTTTGAGACCATGCATCCATTTGGCTACTGTTGGCCAAAGTGATCACTAATTCTGTAAGAGCCAACAGCCAAAGTTGAGTGTGGGTCAATTTAACTTCTCCTGGGTCATTAAATTCTCACTTGTTAAAATGAATGTTTACTGACTTTCGCTGACTACCCAAATAAATTTATGCCAAAGGTGACAATCTAGAAAATATGAATAAATAGAAACAAACTGCAGAGAATTAATATGATTTAAATTCTACCATCAGAGACAACAAATACTAACACTTAAAATTTTATTCTTCTATCCATCTCACGTGGATGGCTCAGTCAGTTAAGTGTCAGACTCTTGATTTGGGCTCAAGTCATGATCTCATGATCGTGGTATGAGCCCCCCGTCAGGCTCTGTGCTTAGCAATAAGTTTGCTTATGATTTTCTCCCTCTCACCCCTACCCACCTTCACTCTCCCTCCAAAATAAATAAATAAATAAATAAATAAATAAATAAATAATTGTAGATTAATAATAATTAGAATAAAGTAATATTCTATTTTTCTAATCTCTTTGCTATACTTCACCAAGCAATATTTTTAATAAAAACTGGCTATTCCATAACTTTTTTCACATCTTGCTAAATGTAACTGCATATGATGTACTCATTGCCACTGTATTAACTCTTCATTTACACACATGGTGAAGGCTTTGAAGGATTTGGAAACCTCATATTTATTCACACATCTCAGCTGGGTGTTCAGAAAGAAAACCCAGCACAGAATCACTGGCCAGAGCTGAGAGAGAGAAGCGGTCTTTGTTAATCATTATTTTAAAAAATAAATATAAGTAATAAATATATAATATAATATAAATCATTATAAATAAAATCACCACAAATATAAATCATTATAAGTGGTTTTAAGAAATGCACAGCATTCTACTGTATGGGTCATTATAAAAATATTTAATCATGGAATTATATATTTATACTGTGCTGTTGGATATGTCAAAAAAAAAGCTACAATGATGATTCAAATTGTATCTTGGATGCATTTGATCATTTCATTCCCAGTTACTTAAAGTCATAAACTTGGTAAAGACTTTGTTTGCCAAAGTCCTTTCTACTGTTCTTCCTGGAAACATAAGTGGGAACCGAGGACGTTCCCCAACTCTTCTTGCTTCTAAGCGTCAGTGACACACGGGCTTCCCCGCATTCCTCTCTCCCCCAACTATATCCCATGCACGCCTCAGATGAACTACAATCAGCAGTGACTGAGGTTTAATCAAACAGATGACAAAGTACTGTAGGACAGAGCTCTGACTTGGAAGAAGCCCAGGTCTCAGTCCCTGAGCAGAACATAAATGTCCCAGAGCATCCCAGGACAACCGTGATGGAGAGCAAAGGAGCGAGGTGACTCTGGGTCCCTTTGTAACTGTGGCAGCTGCTCTGTCTGACTTTACCTTCTACGTATCCAGTGGTGGTTTATCATGAGATCTATGCTTCAGAAGCAACTCAGCCATAATTTCCCCTTCTGAATCTCTGGCAAGAATCTGGAATAAGCAGCATTGCTTTGGCCACAAATCGGGAAGGTTCTCAATGTCACCTGCATCCACCAGAGTTCATGGACATTTGACAAGACAAGGCAATACCCACCCTTACCTCAAGAAGAAGCTCGCCCAGGTTGGAAACCATTCCTGTCACTGACAGCAAGTTGCTTTTCACACAATAATAATATAGGTGCTCAAAGAAACCCTGGAAATTGAGTTCAGGGCCTTAGTCTCATAGATGCAGAAACTGAGGCCCAGAAAAGTTAGGAGGCTTGTTCAACAACACACACATTGAGATGCCACTGAAGGACCAGAATTAGTACTCAAATCCTGATTTCTAGTCAAGAACACTTCCCACTCTCTGCCCTAAAACACACACACACACACACACACAGGGAAGGGAAAATCCTTTTCCAAATGTTCTGACTTTGAATATCTAGTCACAGTTTCCTTTCTTCTCTACAGACCAATGTATGACAGCCCCAGTAGCTTTCCCAGAATGAATGACAGGCACTCATGCACTGAGCAGTTATTACACAACCAGCATGAATTCAGCCTTCATCAGATGTAATTCCTGCCAGAAGAGGCATACTTCTGGAAAGCAAAAAATTCTAACGTTCTGTGAAGAGCTACATAGGATGGGGGGAAATACACAATGTTGACTGTTTCTATAATTGTAATTACAAACCCTGGCCCAGTCTTCATCATCATGGCAGACTTCCTGGAAGAGGCACATGAAATGGATTCCTAAAAATGTGTACATGACAAGTCTACAGAACTCTGGGGGAATCCCAGCTTCACACCTGTTCCCATCTCCTTCAAACCCATCACTCTCTTATCTCCCTCACATTCTATTCTACATATTTCAGTTGCACTTCAACGTGGTGAGGCAATACTAGTCACAATCATGAGAAAATGTAAATTTCGTACAGACACCATAGACTTCAATTTAAACAAAAAATGCTGGAAATAACTTCATCTTACTGCCAATTTACCCTTCTTTACCATCCCATTAATATTCTCAGCAAATCTTGGGATGCCTGGGTGGCTCAGTTGGTTAAGCGACTGCCTTCGGCCCAGGTCATGATCCTGGAGACCCGGGATCGAGTCCCACATCGGGCTCCCTGCCCGGCGGGAAGCCTGCTTCTCCCTCTCTCACTACCCCTGCTTGTGTTCCCTCTCTCGCTGTGTTTCTCGCTGTCAAATAAATAAAATCTTAAAAAAAATATTCTTAGCAAATCTGAAATACATGATGCTGTAAATATTGAGATTTTTCAAATATGAGGGCCACAATTTAGAAACTTTTCTCTGTAGCTCCTGAAAAGACTGACAAAGACTGTCACAACCGCCTGAATTGAGAAGGTAAAGGGAGCTGCGGCGGGGGCATCTCTGGGTCACGTAATCATCTGCTTCTCTAATCTCTAGTGTTAGGCAAGGACCAGTCCTCACCAACAGCACAAATGCAAATTATTTTCACACACTGCCGGCCTTACCTCAAAACTTCCTAACAGTCAATGTGGAGGTTTGTTGGATTTTATTCCACGTTTAAATAATTATGAAAATAACTTACGTCCCATGTTTGGTAATAACACACTCAGATATGTGTGAAAATATTACCATAAAACTTTGAAAACTAATATAAATGAGGGAATGTAATATTGTATTAGAAAATTATTATGGAATGTATATTTAAAACGCCCAGGACACATATATATAATGATGATGTACAAAATACCTCAATTGCCAACATGAAGTCCTTTGAGGATGTACAGGTGTCATATGGAAAATTTGTTAAGGACGTATTCTTGTGAGTATACCAATTTTGAAACATACCAACTTGACAGGACATCATTTTAAATAAATATTATTAGAAACAGGAAATGGGGCAAAATCAAATATTCTCCAACCACGACTAAATAAAAAGCCATTTAGTAAGAATGCAGCCGACAGGAACTATGTCTTTGTTGGAACAGGGAGCTAGGTTCTAGCCGCATACCTGGAGGCCAGCCAGGAGGAGGCTGTGGCTGGTGGCTCAGCAGCAGATCGGAGCCTCCTCACACAATGCACTGGAGACCAGACCGCTCCAGCCAGGCTCAAGATGCTGGAGGTGAGGCCAGAAACCGCTGGCCAAATTAGGAAGAGAAAGTCAGAGCTGCAACTTCCGGCTCCACCTAACGACGTTAACAAAGATGGAGATGGAGCCCCGCCCCAGGCGCTCTGCCCGTCGCCCTCCTGCGCAATGCACCTGCTCTCACACAGGCTCCAATCAACCTTCCCACTCCTGCTGCCCATCCGCTCTGCTGCGTGTCTGCCCCTGAATTCTGGGGACAAGAACAAGAGCCTCCGGGAACATCTTTAAGTTGAAAGGAGACCCCAGTGCCTGCATCTCCTCAGTTCACCAGGCAACTCTGAAAAGATGTGGAGGAAATTACCTGAAAGAAAAGTAAGTGTGCATTAGTATTAGTGAAAAATTATTGAATGAAAAAGTTAAAACTGAAGACCAATCAAGTGAGCATATTAGGGTAGTTCAAGTTTAGAATAAAAATATACACAGTGCGGGGCGCCTGGGTGGCTCAGTTGGTTAAGCGGCTGCCTTCGGCTCAGGTCATGATCCCGGAGTCCCGGGATCGAGTCCCACATCAGGCTTCCTGCTCGGCGGGAAGCCTGCTTCTCCCTCTCACTCCCCCTGCTTGTGTTCCCTCTCTGGCTGTGTTTCTCTCTGTCAAATAAATAAAATCTTTAAAAAAAAATGTACACAGTGCAAAAGCTTTGTTAAGAAGTCCCCACAGGAGAGGAGGAGGGGCAAGATGGCAGAGAAGTAGGAGACCCTGTTTCAAAAGGTCTCCTGAAGTGAGCTAAACTATCTACCAGGACAATCTGAACACCCATGAAATCAGCCTGAGATGTAAGACTACACACTTCTGGGTCACTTCTGGATCTCTACGGGGACAGAAGAGCATCAGCGGAGAGGTAAAGCGGAGCGGGAGTGCTCAGGCCGATTTCAGGAGAGAAATAGGAGGGGGAGGAAGCTACCAGAGGCAACCCATTGGAAAATAATACCCCAATACAAAAGTGCCCTGTGCTTGGGGACCAGCATCAACTTGCAGTCTGGTTAAAAGCACTCAAAAGCAAAGGGTCTTCACCGTTGGCAGGGAAGTAAAACACAACACCGGGCCAGGGATAGAAAGTGCTCCCTGGTGCCGTGCAGGAGGAAAGTTGGTGGTGCGGAGTCTTTTTAAAAGCCAGGTGCGCACAACCTGCAAAGGAGGTGACTCTGCAGACTTCCACGCGACCTGCGGACCCACAGGATCTCAGTCCCTCCTGCGTAGGGGTGCAAAATAGACTCCCTGGGGAGAGACAAGGTCGCACAACCCCAAATCAGTTCCGGTTTCTCTGGCGCCGGAGTGAAACGACAAGCAGAGACTTCCATCGCCCATCTGACCAGCTCCTGCAGGGGCACCGGTTATGACAAGCAGCCAAGGAGAAGTTACAGCGAGAGGCTGTGAGCCCCACAACATTCAGAAAGCTGCTGAGGCCTCTCTCTGGGAAGGAGGTCTGGGCACAGACATTTTAGTCCGGCCTGACTTCCTGAAAAGCTGCAAAAAGCCGCAAAAGAACAAATCCTCCAGAGAAAAAAAGCCTGAAAACCTGGTGGTCATGGAGCCCAGCCCCTAGGAAGGGGGCAGAGAGACGCAGCCCAAGTAGAAGGGACTAAAAATCAGTGGGCAGGCCCCTCTCCCAGAAGGCAAGCCAGAAGCACAGGAGGACAGCACCCAAACTGTAAAACCCCAACATCGGGGGGAAAGGCAATATATTAAGCTCCTGGTCCTACCCCAAAAGCTGTACGCTTTATAGATACAGCTTTTCACTTTATTTTCTTTTTAACTTTTTTCTACTTTTACTTTTAAAGTTTTCACTTGATTTTAAAATTCATTCTCATGGGTTTTTGCTCTTTTATTTTTTAACTCACTTCTTATCACAACGTGGTACTTAATACAACACTCCATAATAACTTTTTACCTTGAACTTTTTTCAGACACACACCTGTGTTTTGTTGTTGTTGTTGTTGTTGCTTCTTGTGTTTGTTTTTTCTGTTTCTTTTCCTTTTTTCTCTCTTCTTTCCTTTATTCTTTTTTCTTTTAAATATACATGTAGTTATAAGCTTCAAGGTAATCCTTCATTCCTATTCAATACTACTCCTATATACAAACCAGTTTTAATCTCCCTATATCTTTAGAAAGTGGACTCCTCTAACAGTAATAACAAGACACACCCAGGAGGATCTGACATACTTTCCTTGCCCACAAGGAGGGCTCGCACTCACCTTCCCGCCCTACTCTGTCAGTGTTTCTGTGTAATTGTTTTTGCCTTTGTTAATATATAAATACTGGTCTTGGGGGTCATTCGGGATGGGCTTCGCTTTTTGATCTCTTCAACTTTCTTTTACTCTTGATGGTCTTTTTCTCTACTCTGTTGTAGTTTTTGCACCATATAAATCCTACCATTGGGGCCCACTCTGGCCCGGTTTTCTTTCTTGATTTCTTTCTCTTCTTCTCTTTTTTCTTTCTTCTTCCTTTTCAGTGGTGACTTCTGATTGCTCTGAAACCTTCCAGTGAATAATTCATCTGGATAGTGGTTGATATTTTCAGCTGTACATCCCCTCGACTACCCCTGGCTAAAATGACTTAGAGGAGGAGCGACCAACAGAAGAAAAACCCAGAGACTGCAACCCTTATCACAGGTTTACTGGAATGAACATAAACAATAAGACAGAAATGGAATTCAGGGCAGCAATCGTCTGAGCAATGGCTAACGTGGAAAAGAACATTAGTCTCAAGATAGAAGCTCTAATGACACAAATAAAAGCCGAGGTTATACAGGCCATTAATGAGATGCAGTCTAATTTAAATACGCTAACAGCTGGAGTAAGTGAAGCTGAAGATCGTATCAGTGATTTAGAAGACAGATGGATTAAGAAGGAGGAGCAAGAGAAGTCTTGGAGCAAACAGCTAAAATCCCATGAAAATAGAATTAGGGAAATAAATGATGCCATGAAATGCTCCAATATCAGAAATATTGGAATCCCCAAAGGAGTTGAGAGAGAGAGAAGCCTAGAAGATATAGTTGAACAAATCATGGGTGAAAATTTTCCTAATCTGGGGAATGAAACAAATGTCCTAGAGGCAGAGAGGACACCCCCCAGGATCAATGAGGCCAGAAAAACCTCTAGGCACATAATTGTGAAATTCATGTATCATAAAACCAAAGAATATGTCTTAAGAGCAGCTAGGGGGAAGCGATCCCTTACATAGAGAGGGAGGACCATCAGAATAACGTCAGACCTCTCCACAGAAACCTGGCAAGCCAGAAAGGGCTGGCAAGACATATTCAGGAAATTACATGACAAAAGTATGCAACCAAGGGTAATGTACCCAGCAAGGTTGACTTTCAGAATGGAAGAGGAGATAAAGAGCTTCCAGGACTGCCAAGGTCTAAAAGATTATGTAACCACCAAGCCAGCAGTACAAGAAATACTAAGAGAGGTTCTATAAAAGAGAGACGAACCCAAGAGAGACACAGAACAGAAATTTACAGAGGTAATCTATAGAAACATGAACTTCACAGGCAACATGATTATCAATAAAAATGTATCTATCAATAATCACTCTCAATGTGAATGGCCTAAATGCTCCAATAAAAAGACACAGGTTTGCAGACTGGATAAAACGACAGGACCCACTCATATGCTGTTTGCAAGAGACACATTTTGAATCTAAAGACACGTCCAGATTGAAAGTGAGGGGATGGAGGACCATCTTTCATGCCAATGGACCTCAAAAGAAAGCTGGGGTAGCGATTCTCATATCAGACAAATTGGATTTCAATCTAAAGACTGTAGTCAGAGACACAGAAGAACACTACATCATTCTCAAAGGGTCTATACATCAAGAAGATCTAACAATTGTAAATATGTATGCCCCCGACATGGGAGCAGCCAACTACATAAGCCAACTGTTAAGCAAAATAAAGAGTCATATTGATGTGAATACATTAATTGTAGGATATCTTAACATTCCACTCTCAGCAATAGACAGATCATCTAAACAGAAAATCAACAAAGAAACAAGAGCTTTGAATGACACATTGGACCAGATGAATCTCATAGATATATTCAGAACATTCCACCCTAAAACAGCAGAATACTCATTCTTCTCGAGTGCACATGGAAACTTTCTCCAGAATAGACCACATACTAGGTCACAAATCAGGGCTCAGCCGATACCAGAAGACTGAGATTATTCCCTGCATATTCTCTGACCACAATGCCTTGAAACCGGAACTCAACCACAACAAAAAGTTCAGAAGAAAATCAAACACTTGGAAGCTAAAGATTATCCTGCTCAAGAATCTGTGGATCAACCAGGAAATCAAAGAAGAACTGAAACACTTCATGGAAGCCAATGAGAATGAAGATACATCAATCCAAAACCTATAGGATACAGCAAAGGCTGTCCTAAGGGAGTTTCCATCTTTTTATATTTCAAAGTGTATTTAATAAAATGTCCTTAAAATCTTTCTACTCATTCTGCTTCCTTTGCTCTTTATTTCATAGATCTTCTGTGGTTCTCTTCCCTGAGTGCTTGACCTTGTGGTCTGGGTAGGTAATTGATAAATATTTATTACTAATGTACATGTTGTGGCTTTGTGTTTCTTTTCTATTTCTTCTGAAACTAGTATATGTCTGAAATTGAGAAATTTTGAGCTGAAAAGACTTAAATGTTTATTTATCTGTTTCTTATGACATTTTAACACCACTTAGAGGGGAAGAAAATAATTTACCCTCTACCATTCTAAGTTCTTGGCTGAGACCACACCCCCCCCCACATAATAAAAGACAGAACAGGAGGGAAAAAGTGTAATAACAATTATACCTCCTGCATACATGGGAGAAACTCAGGAAAATGGAGTAACGTCATAAAATGGTCTAAGTCATCACCTTCAATGCCATCTGCAGCTAAGGACAAAAGAGGGATTTTAGGGGAATAAGGATCCAGTTATGGGAGGTGACCAGCAAAAATGCAGTAAATTAGGGGTGCCTGGGTGGCTCAGTTGGTTAAGCAACTGCCTTTGGCTCAGGTCATGATCCCAGAGACCTGGGATTGAGCCCCGTATCTGGCCCCCTGCTCGGCAGGAAGCCTGCTTCTCTCTCTCACTCCCCCTGCTTGTGTTCCCTCTAGCTGTGTTTCTCTCTGTCAAATAAATAAATAAAATCTTTTTAAAAATGCACTAAATTAGCATATAGCTGTTATGCATGCAGATTTAACTCCCTGTCTTCTCCGTTGATAAGTGTCTCCAAAAATTGAGTCATCCTCTTCTTCCTGGTACAGACCAAAAATAAATAAATAAATAAATAAAGACACCCTTACAAGTGGATGTTTCCCTTCTAAATATAAATTATATCAGATCTTCTCCAGTGTCTGCTATTTTTCAAAAATAATCAGCTTAAATCAACACTTATGGCAAAAAAAAAAAACACAAACATATTTTCGAGTGGTGAATCCCATTCATTTTCAAAATCTTAATCAACAGAAAATAGAGTTCTAAGGAAAGAATATCCAACATTCTGTGATGAGTAGGAGAAGACACAAGAACCATGAAAACTGAAGACACAAGAAATGTTTTACTTTTTTTAACGTGGCAATTAGAAAATTTAAAATCACATATGGTTTACATTTATGGCTCAAGTATTATTCTACTGGGCGGCATTACTCTAGAATGCCAATCCCTCCCTCATAAGTCCCCCTTACTCAGACCACACAACCCCAGATCCTTCAGCATTGTCAATAGTCTGGTTCTTTGTTGCCTTTGAAAGTGTTCACAAATGATTTAAAGACCAGTTTAGAGTCTGGGTCAACAACAAGCTTATGAGCTTTAGTTTCTGGGATCCTAATTTTCCTTTCTTGAAAATTGAAATATTTTTCCACTTTTAGGCTTTCGGTAGATTTCCAAAAGTGTGGTATAGACCAAACCATTTAGATTTCTCTTAAATGTTAAGGATATTTTCCTGCTCTAGTTAGTAGATAAGAGCATTTCTCTGTTTGCTTATCTAATGTTCGACAGGATCATAGGGATGACGTTTTGAATCACAGAAGTAAAAGGAGTGTTAAGATTTGTTGCTCTTACTTTACAAATGACAAAACTGAAGCTCACAGAGTAACCATTTGAACTGCTTAGGGTGACCTCCCAGGAAGGATATGGAGTTCAACGTGTAGACCCATCACCAAAAGTTATATGTTATTTTTTCCTTATTTTTGTTTGTTGGAATGGTTTACATGTTTATTTGGAAAGACTTCATAAGTATGTGTATCATTCCCATTTTCCTATAGATTCTGAAAATCAAACACAGTTGAGTAAAGAATAATTTAAAATTTATTTAAAATCATAGGCAGACAGGTGCTGTTACAATAAATGGTTGCTAAGAAAGACACCTCTGCTTCCAGTAAAGAAAATTGTTACCAAAACTTTTCTAGTGTCAAAGTTGTTGATAAAATATTTGTTGACTTTCCCTGTTTTATGTCTAACTCTCATCTTTCTGCAAAAGTCATAACCATTGACAGGACAGGGAACAAGTTATGAAATTACTTTGAGCCAATATAATTTGCAGCATATGACTATGCACTCAATAAATACATCTTGAATGAGTTTTGCTTATACTTTTCTCAGAGTTTCGGCAGTTATATAATTACTCACATCTTAGAAATTGTCATTTCTGGGCGCCTGGGTGGCTCAGTGGGTTAAAGCCTCTGCCTTCAGTTCAGGTCATGGCCCCAGGGTCCTGGGATCAAGGCCTGAGTAGGGCTCTCTGCTCAGCAGGGAGCCTGCTTCCTCCTCTCTCTCTGCCTGCCTCTCTGCCTACTTGCAATCTCTCGCTGTGTCAAATAAATAAATAAAATCTTAAAAAAAAAAAAAGAAATTGTCATTTCTGCAAATTGGAAATAAAAATGTAAGCGGGGTCGATAGACTGTCCCTGGCTTATGTTGGTTCAATTTACGATTTTAACTTTAGGGTGGTGTGAGAATGATATGCATTCGGTAGAGACTGTACTCCAAAATTTGAATTTTGATCTTTTCCTGGACTACAGGGAAGCTAGAGGAAGATAAGGATTATTTTAACAAGGTCTGTTTGTACAGAATTCTCTCAACTTTGACCCTGTTGAAGAATGCATTTTTCTCCTATTCAGGGTGGTGGTCTTTCATGTGAGTTTTCATCTCCTGTTTGCAGTTATTAAAAGAGAGACTAGAATTCCCTTCTTGTAGCTGCTGGTTTTTGAGTGCTTTTAGTTCAAAATAATCCTTATGTCCAAGTGGCACATTTTGGGGTGGCACATTCTGTCTCCCTTCATAACTAACATCCATTTACACAACATAAAATGTAAAGCGCACAGGCACACTCAATTCCTAAATTCCATACAGGTTTGATAAAAACAGGAGCTTGTTTTGGCCTGGCCTGCCACAGAGCTGAGGCTCCTGGCTGGGTTGCATGAAATGCAGGGAACATGCATGCAAGCAAGAGAGCTCCACATACCACAGCCATGTTGGTGGGAATTTGCTCTCAGGAGTACTGTATTGCCAAAACAGGAAAGCAGATGTTAACCTGTTGGTGTTAGCTTTTACAATCAAAAGGGGGAATCAAAAGCACTTTAACGTCTTGGTAAACAGGGAGCATTTGATCTGGGCCTCCAGTGGGCCAACAACTCATATTTGAAGTCCTGAAGGCAAATGTTTTGCCTAGGGACTTGTTCAAATGATCCGTTGGCCAAAGAGCTGCAAACTGTTTTGCAGTCAATGTCTTTCATTCATGTCCTTCTGACGTGCGGTATAATTCACATGCTAGGCCAGGTCTCATAAATGGCCCCACCCAAGGGTCACGTGATAAGGACTTTTTGAAGGACCAAACAAAAAGCTGTCTTTGTAGGATAAATCACTAGAACCCCATCTTACTACTATCCTTTGGGGGCCACAGTTTTGCTCTTTGTCATAACTTCATACTCATCCAGGATCCAGTTAACTGTCCTTGAGAAATCTGGAACAGGCTTTAACAGCTGTTCCCAAGCCCTACCCTGACACAGTCTCTCTTACTTTGCTTCAAGGCACTCTGCACACTGAAGCTCTAATGAGGTGTTCAAAATGTAGTTCTGATAATGTTCCTCCTCTATTGACACCCTGCCTTTGTTTCCCACTGGCCCTGCGGTAAGACCTCCTACATGGTCCTTGGTCAGCCCTCTGGCCCCCTCAGGTCCCTAGGATCCAATAGAGGTGGTGCCTAGAATCCTCATGTTTCTCAAGTACCAATGGGAATGTTTGAAAATTGAACAAAAGGTTGGCTTCCAAATATAAAAGAAAGCAGAATCAATATCAAATTTAGCTAATTGCATGAAATTTTCTCAAAACATAACATTCATCATCTATTCAATTGCCCTGCAATGCAGTTCTCGTGAAATAATCTGAAGGATATACTTAACATGGAGGATGAATGCTCGATTTAATATGAAATGAGCTCTTCACGGTAAAAATGCCCAAGAACACAATATCTAAGAAATCTCCAGGTGTCTTGCCTCTCTCCTGCCCTCACCCCATCTGCCCCTCACTCTTCACTCCAGCTAAACCAAAGCTCTTTGGGTGCCTTGATGCACCATGCTGTTTCTCCCCCTAGAAGTGCCACCCTTTCCCATGGGGGAACTCCTTCAGATGCTTGGACCCTACTCACCTGGCTGATTCCCCAAACTGCCCAAGCTGGTGCTGGGGCCACCCATCTGTTCCCATGGCAACGGACCCTCCACTCCCACCAGCGTTGAGCACTCACAATTGCACCCCATCGTCCACCTCTGGTGTGTAAGTTCTGGGCAGGACTGTGTCCCTCCTTCCATCCTGTTCACCACCGAGTGCCCAGAGCCTAACATAGAACCTGACAATGAATAGAACATTTGCTCACCCGATTGTAATTTCACTGTTTTGAGTCAATCTTCATACTAACAACTAACTGACCAATAGTTTTAATTTGATTTAATTCACAGTGATCTTGGTTGATCTCAGTGACCTCACACAGCCTGCTAGTGTAGGGACCTAGTTCATGTCTTTTAAATTCAGTCTGTCTTCATTGCTCTCTGAAACATGCGCTTACCAGTATTTAAGCTCTAAAAATTTCTCTTTACTGTGTATTTTTCTTTATAATCAATTAGTGTCTGCACCTGCAATATTTATATGCCAATAGTCTCTCCAAAGTCTTTGCAATTTATGCTATCACTGTTTCACTGTAACAAATTTTTTATTCTTTAAATGAATTTATTTCAATCTACAGCTAAAAAAATAAATAAAATTGATTTGTATTTCAAAGAGCTAATAAAAGTTAGGATAGGGCACCTGGGTGGCTCAGTGGGTTAAAGCCTCTGCCTTCGGCTCAGGTCATAATCTCAGGGTCCTGGGATCGAGGCCCTCATTGGACTCTCTGTTCAGCAGGGAGTCTGCTTCCTCCTCTCTCTCTGCCTACTTGTGAACTCTCTCTCTGTCAAATGAATAAATAAAATATTTTTTTAAAAAAAGTTAGGATAAGTAATTAATCACTCAGTAAAACCTACCTTCTGTCATGAGGCTTTCATGTGGATCTGGAAAGCCATTTCTTCTAGGAGGGTGGCAGGAAGGAAGCAGTGTGTTAGAGTGGTGTGGGTTCAAATCCCACCCTGGACACGTATAATCCGTGGAACGCTGCTCAGTTGTTCAGCAGTCTTCCGATCTGGAAAATGGAAAGAGAAAGCCCACTCTGCACAGTTTTAGTGTGAATTAGAGATAACCTGCACAAACTACTTTGTTCACTTGATAAGAACTGTTATCTTCTTTTTGCAGATTTAAAGGTATTTTAACTCTGCACATGGTGTATTCTCAAAGCTGTGTCTTATAAAGTAGTGTTCTTCATTCATATTCTTTTCATCATATTAGCTTTAATTACAATTTGTATATTGGGTGGGGGGATCCTACACCATGTCTTCAACCTTTATTAAGGCCTATAGAATATTTAAAGCAAATATTTAAGGGAGAGAGATGATCATTTCTAGCTAAGGGAAAGATGTGGAAGGTCCTAAAAGCTTATGTAAAATGTTCAGACAAAATTTTATTTGGGGCACAATGGTTTAAAGTCTAGAACAGGGGGCGCCTGGGTGGCTCAGTTGGTTAAGCAACTGCTTTCGGCTCAGGTCATGATCCCGGAGACCTGGGATCGAGTCCCACATCGGGCTCCCTGCTCGGCAGGAAGCCTGCTTCTCCCTCTCTCACTCCCCCTGCTTGTGTTCCCCCTCTGGCTGTGTTTCTCTCTGTCAAATAAATAAAATATTTAAAAAAAAATAAAGTCTAGAACAGAACTCTTAAGTACACAGCTCAGAACCTAGTGAAATGGAACAACACACGGCACTATCCGAATACACTTGAACTGGAATGGAAGGTATGGAAAACGACTTAATTTTTAAAAATAAAATAAACCATTGTGTTCAGATTATCTTGCTGTAGTTTGGAACCTTAATATCCTCCTTTTCCACATGATGTATGTGGTTAAGATAATGTCAGTGGTCCCTCCAGCTGTCCCTGACTCATCTATCTGATCCTGGAGAGTATGAGAGGTCTTCATGAAGATGAGGTTGGTCATCACAATCTGCCACAGGATAAAAGTCTTGTGCCAACTCCAATAAGGCATCCTAGCCCCCAGCAATACTTCTTAGCCTTTAGGAGGTCACAGAACCCTTTAAGAAGCTGAGGAGAGCTACGAAGCTTCTCATGAGAATAAAATTCATAATTCTCTATAAAATGTGAGAGAACCCCTAAGCCCCCAATTATGAATCTCTGCATTAGGGAGTTTCCTGCTTTGGGGAATGTTTTAGTTCCAACTGTTAAAACAAAATATCATGTCATAAACTAGGTGGCTTATACACAATAGAAGTTTATTTCTCACAGTTCAGAGGCTGGAAGTCCAAGATCAGGGTCCCAGCACAGCTGGGTGCTGTTACGCATACTCTTGTGGGCTGCAGACAGCGTCCTTGTCATGGTATCCTCACAGGGTAGAGAGCAGAGGAGGAAGCAAGCTCTCCCCTAACACTTGGAGGGCCGCAGATTCTGCTCATGAAGCTCCACGCTCATGAGCTCATCTAACCCTAATCACATCCTGGTGGCCCCACCTCCTAGGCCTTCCAGCTGAGAATCCACGGTTGTGGGGACACAAGCATTCAGTCCACAACAGGGGATTTCTTGGAGGTGGTCTGCAGGTCGCCAAGAGAGCAGCTGTGACTGTTCACATGGACACAGCCGGATAGACACTGGTGGCCACTCAAAGGTAAATATTGCCTCGAAACTGAAAGATTTGCTGGGGGTTATTCATCTCATGTGTTCTGCTCAAGTTTCTGCTTGGCTTTATCCTTTTTCAGACCGAAAATATTTTTATTAGTGAAAAGAAACACAGAGGTCAAAAGTATAAAGATCTATCAAGAGAAGTACTTAAGGGGTGCCTGAGTGGCTCAGTCGTTAAGCATCTGCCTTCAGCTCAGGTCATGATCCCGGAGTCCCGGGATCAAGCCCCACATTGGGCTCCCTGCTTCTCCCTCTTTCACTCCCCTTGCTTGTGTTCCCTCTCTAGCTGTGTTTCTCTCTATCAAATAAATAAATATAATCTTAAAAAAAGAGAGAGAGGTACTTGAGGAGAAGTATCTCATACACCACTCTACCATTTCCCTCCCACTTGAACATCTTCATTTCTTCATATCTCAGCTTCTCCATCTATATGATGGAAACAGTGGCACATCCCGTGTCTATTACCCAGAAGAGTGTGAAGGTCAAGTGAAAAGGTAAAAGTAATAACAACGGTGGGATTAGCAGAGGTGACGGTGATTGTGAATTTAGGATGTGCCGAGTACTGTGCTTAGTCCTCAGGTAGGGCATCTGTGGGGATGTGCTGAGGAGCTCAGGTAGGTCATCAGTGGCACATGACAGATAGTTGGTGCCATCTTCTCAGTAACCCTGTGAGATGACGATCTCTGTTTGTATTTTACATGGAAGGAAGCATGGAGGCATGGAGATATTAAGTGACTGGTGCAAAGTGAAGGAGCTCATGCAGAGCAGGATCTAAACTAGGATCATCTGATAACAGCACTTGGGGCACTGAACTCTACACTCCACAGCCTTCTGGAAGAACCATGCATTTGCACACAGCAGACCACACAGAGCCACGAGTCAAGAGACGGCTTTCACTTATTTTAAGTGCTTTGACCTTCCAGACAGAAGATAAGCTAGTATAAAATAAATAGGTCGTTGGATGTTACTCTGTGCAGTAGATGGTTTCATAAACGTTTGCTTTCACTGTTTCAGAACTCAAACTCTGATGAAAACCATGGTTTGCTGGTTTGTTTTCTGGTTCTAGATTATAACCCCCAGCTTTCTGTTTTGTTTTGTTTTTATTATTTATTTATTTATTTATTTATTTATTTATTTAAAGATTTTATTTATTTGACAGAGAGAAACACAGCCAGAGAGGGAACACAAGCAGGGGGAGTGAGAGAGGGAGAAGCAGGCTTCCCGCCGAGCAGGGAACCCGATGTGGGGCTCGATCCCGGGTCTCCGGGACCATGACCTGAACCGAAGGCAGTCACTTAACCAACTGAGCCACCCAGGCGCCCCATGTTTTGTTTTGTTTTTAAATATCTCCACGCACATATAGGCATATACGATATATCTTATTTATACAGAGGAGCTTTTATAAAATAGGGATCATTTACTTCTTCTTTTATTGAAGATTTTATTTTTTTATTTGACAGAAAGAAACACAGCGAGAGAGGAAACACAAGCAGGGGCTGGATCCCAGGACTCTGGGACCATGACCTGAGCCGAAGGTAGTCGTTTAACTAATTGAGCCACCCAGGCACCCCTATTTGTACTTTCTTTTACAAATTCTAGGACAGGTGTTCGGGGTGGAAGGAAAGTAAACAATCTGTCCCTGAAAATCCTAATAGTCATCGCATGATAGCTGTCATTTGCTCGGAAATGTCCTCTGTGCATTGCCCTCCTCGTCCTATTTAATCGTCCATGATTCCTGAGAGGTGGGTACTATTATTAGACCCATTTTGCTGAGCAGGACAGTCTAACATTCCTTGACTGAAGTTCCAGTTTTCTCTGCAATGCCCGGCCTCTGCACTCCCTTTGCTCAGGCATTTCTTTAGAAAACTTGCAATCATGAATTCTTTCTCTCCCTTTTGAGATGTAAATTTTCTCTCTGGGATCTGGGAGCCATTCCTCTGGCATAGGATGTCATCAAGACAGGTAGCATTCTCGGCGCACCTGGGCGTTTCAGTCCTTAAGCATGCACCTTGTGCTCAGATCATGATCCCAGAGTCCCGAGATCAGGCCCAGCATTGGGCTCCCTGCTCGGGGGCGGGAAGCCTGCTTCTCCCTCTCTCACTCCCTGGGCTTGTGTTCCCTCTCTAGCTGTGTTTCTCTCTGTCAAATAAGTAAATATAATCTTTAAAAAGGGGGGGGGCCCTGGGTGGCTCAGTTGGTTAAGCGACTGCCTTCAGCTCAGGTCATGATCCCGGAGAACTGGGGTCCAGCCCCGCATGGGGTGGGGGGGGCAACTACACCTTCCTGGGGAGCTGGACTTGCTCTCCACTTGTGGTCCCTCCAGAGTCATAAGGAAACCTCTCTCTCTCTCTCTCTCTCTCTCTCTCTCTCTCTCTCTCTCTCACACACACACACACACACACACACACACACACTCATACATTTAGCATAATTTCCAGGACTTCCAAGAGGAGGACCGGGCTCCTCCCACCCTTTGTGTCCACCCACACATTGGCAACCTTCTGACTATCCACTACAGGTATCAAAATTCTTAATTAATGAGGATTTGCCTTCAACATCAAAACAAAAACAGATATTTGGTAAACACGATGAATTTGAATACAACTTTTAAGACCCTGGACTCTTTTCCCAAATGCCAAAGGCTTTGCCCACACACCCATGGGCTGAGCCCTGGAAGGGAGTCTGAGCCCCCAGGGCCTTCTCCCACCTTCTCCAGCCCTGACCCCCCAGCCTCCTGGGTTCTCCAGAATCTCAAAACAGGAGACATTTCAGAGTGTTTCTCTTAGAGAATCCAGAATCATTCCAGTTTATCGTGTCCAAGTTATCACTTGTCCCCTAAAAAATATATTTTTTGAAGTTGTATATGAAATTCTATCATCTCCGTTCGTTTTAGTCCAGGCTTACATAAAGACCCCACTGCCAAATCTGTGCCCCACACAACCGAGCATCCAAGCACAACTTTGCATGGCCCCAGACTGCCATCTACAGCTGAAATGTGGGCATGACAGCCTCTCCGTCGTATGAGGGCTTCTGCAAGTGGGTGTGCAAAGCTCCAGGTGCTCACTGTCTTCCTAGACAGGCCAAATCAGCCGGTCACAACATCCACATGCACGGGAGGCTAAGATATGAGAATTAAATGATGTAACTGCATATGAAAAGGCTCCATCTTGATATGGTGCGGAAAATGGTCCTAATGGTTTGAGATGGCAGTTGGGAGATGCTGGAGACCCCAAAGCAACCCTTGGGGTTGTCATTTCCTAACTTGGGACATTCTTGGCAAAGCTCAGTCTAATGTGATCCTATAACTGTATCCATAGAGTCCTATGCCCATGGACTCAAGGCGCCTTTCTGACATAGGGCCTGAGGGTCTCGGGAAAGCCATCACACAAGGAGGGGTCACGGAAACTCATCAGTGACATAAATATGCTCCAGAACTTAGGGGATTTCTCTAGAGCAATGGCTCAGAAAAAAAAACACATGGGAGTCCTTTACAAAGGCCTGACCAGGGGCGACTGGGTGGCTCAGTTGGTTAAGCCATTGCCTTCGGCTCAGGTCATGATCCTGGGAGACCTGGGATCGAGCCCCGCATCGGGCTGCCTACTCGGCAGAAAGCCTGCTTCTCCCTCTCTCACTCCCCTTGCTTGTGTTCCCTCTCTCGCTGTGTTTCTCTCTGTCAAATAAATAAATAAAATATTTAAAACAAAAAAACAAAGGCCTGCGCAACAAAATGAGCCCAGATCATAGGCCCCTAGGTTAACCCCAGTTCTCTAATTACAAGGGGTTAAAAGAAAACTCCAGAGCCATGCAAATCCCAATATTCAAGGGCACCTGGGTGGCTCAGAGGGTTAAGCCTCTGTCTTCTGCTCAGGTCATGATCTCAGGGTCCTGGATCGAGCCCCGCATTGGGCTCCCTGTTCAGCAGAGAGCCTGATTCCCCTCTTTCTCTGCCTGCCTCTCTGCCTAATAATCTCTCTGTGTCAAATAAATAAATAAAATATTTTTAAAAATCCCAATTATCTAATTTTCCACACCGCGGAATGAACTAAACCAACATCCAGGAAGCTCATGGGTAATGGGGCAGTTTTGGTCGGAGTCTTACTCTGGGCATTCTCTGCAGCTCCTAGATGCTCCAGGTAATCTGAGGGCAGTGAGGAGTCCCTCTTCCCTGGCCTTTGACCATGCTTTCTGTGCAGCAGAGACAGCCCACAGCTGTGACAGCCCAGATAAAGAGGTGCCCTTCTTCTAAGGGTTATCATGCTGTCCAAGCTTAGCCACCCTGACTTACATAGAAGCACCTAGACGTGGGTCTGCTGCGTCTGTCCCCGAAGCAGCTCCCTCAGCCCCGTGTGTTCCAAGGGGGAACTAGTGCACATGCTGCAGAAGGCCTAAGTTCCAATTTTCATTGATTGTGATATTTATTCAGGACCCATTATGTGCCTGGCACTGTGCTCGATTCATGGGCTGAATGGTTAAGGGTTGAATGGGTTGAACGGTCCCACTCTCAAGGAATCTGACAGAAGAGAAAGCCAAGATGCGAGAAAAGCAGATCTTTAAACCTATGTGTTAAGATTTCACTTGTGAGATTAAATGAAATCCTATGTGCTTCATACTCTGCTCAGCACATAAGCACACATTAGATATTAGTTTCATCCAGAACATCGATTCAATCTCAGGTCACCAAAATTTAAAAAGAGGAGGGAAAGAGGCCCCTCCTTTGGTCCCATTTCCCGCAGCATAACTCAGTCCTCAGCAACCCTCCCCCCGGCTTTCAAAGCCCTCTTTCCTTCCTCCCCTACCCCCTTTAGCTGCCTGGTCCCCTCCTCTAGCTCCTTGCATCACTCTGCCTGTCCTGCTCACTCCCCATTACTCTCCCTCCAAATCAGGTGAAATGCACATCCTGAATTCCAGGCCCCAAGACACCCGTCTGCACCCCTTAACCATCCTCTGCCTGGTCGCATTGGTTCTCACTGGCCTCAAAGGACCTCAGGCTTCACTCTTGCTCTGCTGCTGGGAATCCTCCCCATCCTGCCTCCCTCGGCCCCATATTAACCAGTAGAGGTCCTAATCATTTTTAAATATCTAAATCCTCCACAAAGCATTTCCTGTTTCCCAAATTGGATGTGGTATTTTTCTATTTTTCTCCTTTGGACCTGCCTGGAATTTTCTTCATATCCTGCTTTGTTATTTCATATCTCACAATTGAATTCTTTTTCGTCTCTTCCACACCAGCTCATGCATTTCCCATAGGCCCATTCTGTGCCATCCACCCCCAGCTCTGAACATGTTTGGAGAAATTTAAAAAGAAGGCAATGGCTATGGAAAGGCTTGGGAATAGATAGTTGGTATGTCAAGGGAAAGAAACAACCCTTCTTCCTCGAGCCTACTGTAGAAGGCTTGGCGAGACCTCTCCCAGAGCTCATGTGAGCCTCCCAGCTGGAGGACTCGCCCTCCGAGCACTTTGGATCCCAGTGTTTGGATCTGTCTGGAGCTGCAGACAGATGAGATGAAGGAGAGGGAGGCTGCTTGGAGAGGCCTGCAGTCTGAGAGTCTGTGCAGGCAAATGAGGGGGTTTCCTTGAGTGAGAAGTGCCTCAGGAGAGAGAATATCAGAAAGCCAACCATCCTGTCTAATGGGACCAATTGAAAAGGTAAACAGACCCCTGAAAAGATCACTGGATGACTGGGGTCTGAGGAAGGACTCACAGCAAGCTCAGAACACGGGTCCTACCCCAGTGGGAGGACAGGTGTGCAGCCCCGGTGGCTGGAGGTGGGAATCAGTCTATGAAGAATCTATAAGAGAAAGACTCAGCTTGTCCCCCGAGCACATGTCCCACTGATGACTGATGCCCACGTAAGAATTCTCTCACTCCCCTTTCTCTGCTGGACCCACCAACTCTGTGGTTTCAGAATCCATAGTCAGCAGGACAGTTAAAGGTGAAAGGGAAGCAGTCCGTGAGGAGTGAGGGAAAGCCACCCACGTGCCCTTCTTTAAATGCATATTCTCTCCCTCAGTCAGGCCTGAGCTGGGGGATTAATCCTCCTGGAAGTCCTGAGCATGTCCCTAAAACGGGACATCTTTGCACATCTATGAGATGCGGGTAACGGGCTGTGCTAACCACCGGGCTCTGAGGGTTAAACCAGGAGAATCTGCAAACGAAGACAAATAGACCAGGTACTGAGCAGATGTTAGGGTCCATCTCTACTTTTTTTTAAAGATTTTATTTATTTGACAGAGAGAAACACAGCTAGCGAGGGAACACAAGCAGGGGGAGTGAGAGAGGGAGAAGCAGGCTTCCCGCCGAGCAGGGAGCCCGATGTGGGACTCGATCCTGGGTGTCCGGGATCATGACCTGAGCCGAAGGCAGTCGCTTAACCAACTGAGCCACCCAGGTGCCCGATGGGTCCATCTCTACTTTATCGAAGGCTGGTCCATGCAGCAAACTAGACACCCTCCGGGTCCTGCTTTCAGGGACCCTTACTCTAACTGGACAATCACATAGACCTAGACAAGGTACATCAGTGCATATCCATGTCCCCTCTCAGAACACCCGCCCAGGGCCTGGGGTTTGCTCATAATTTAATCTTTGATGGGTTCTTTAATCACCTTCCCTTTTGCCTTCTGCTTTGGGCACTTGGCCCTCTTGGTGTCAAAATTTGACTAATGGAAACGCTATGTCCCCCATCCCCCTGCTTCGCCATATGAGCCGTCCTTCCTGCATGCCCTGTACACAGGGATAGATCTGCACAGGGTCTGCCTCCCGGCCCGGCCTCTCTCTGCGCCCGCAGCTCCGCACGTCTCGCTTGCCCGGCACAGACCAGGGTCACTCCTAAGGGGCTGCCAAACACCGAGTCAACCAAAGGAAATCCCCTGCCTGCCTCCCCACTGAAGTAGGAAACTGGGGTACAAGAAGAGAGGAGCCCCGGGAACCCAGGGCTGCTGCAGCCGTGGACAAAACCAAGGAGGTCTCAGCTTCTCTAAGGCCACATAATCATGGCAGGGCTGCGAGTGTGGCTGGAGTCCTGCTCCACAGTCCTGTCCTGGGGCCACCCTGGAGCTGTCCGACCCCGTGAGGCACTCATGCAGCGGTGGAAGTTCCTTGTATGATCCTGGTGACAAGGTGACTAGCGCTACTTGTGAATATCCATGCTCTATCTGACTCTAAAGGAAGTCCACTTTGGAGGCATGGAAACTGGGGTCAGCATCTTCGAGAGGCCTCGGGAGGATTTTGTGAACATATTTTGAATAGTGGGAAAGGGACTCGATCAACATCCATGACACATAAGGAGCCTCTCCTGGGTCGTTACCTCTGGGGGTGAGGGACGGGGGCGGGGGGGGGCAGTTCCATTTGGCCCGCGTCCTTCTGCATGTTGTAACAGTTCCTAGACGGTTAACACTACCTGAACCGAGGCCATGGGATAGACCCACAGAACAGAGACTGATGGTGAGAAGCTTCTTTCTGGTGTCTGCAAGTAGGACTGACCATGACTAGCTGTGGAGAAATATTCGGAGGCTGATGGGTTCCTGAAATGGAGCCCAGAATTTCCAACGGCAGTTCTGTGTGCTCTAAGTCAGTGCACAGTGATCTAGTCACAGATAGTGATTCGTTTATTTGAATGGGAAGATGAAACAATTTCAAAAGATGTGCATTTAAAAACTTAAGTTTGAAACTACGGTAGATTTATAGGAATTGGTAAAAACGATAGAAGGAGATCTCCTGTGTCCTTTCCCAGTTTCCCCTCATGGGGCCACCTTGGGTAATTAACAGTACAACACCACAACCAGGAATGTGGCATTGATGCAGCCTACTGGGATTCTTTGGATTTGACCGATGTTGTAGGCTCGTGTGCGTGTGCGCATGCCGCTTGGTGCTGCTTTGTCACATCTGTAGATTTGTGAAGCCGCCACCACAATCACAAAATACGGCTGTGTTCCATCCCTGGACTGCCCCTTCCTACTCCCCTTTCCAGCCACACCCAGCTCCTGTCCCGGTTCCTGACTCCTGGTAACCGCCAGTCTGTTCCCCCTCTGCGCCATTACGTTATGTTAAGAAAAGTCATGTAAGTGGAATTTGAAATGGGCTGTTTTGTACGCAGCATAATAGCTTTGAGAGCCAACCACATTGTTGGGTGGATCAATCTGTTGTTCCTTTTTACTGCTGAGCAGTTTTCCAGGGCATGGATGGACCAGTTCCTTGAGTCATGTCCAGTTTGGGCTATCAAAACCGGCGGCTGGCATGGTTAATTCTATGAATCAGTTTGTTGGTGGGTTGATCCAGCACCAGCATAGATCCACACCCAGACTAGCGCCAGCATCCAGCATCGTCTTCCTCCCGCACCAAGTCCTCACTCCTCATCCCCACCCCCACAGTCTTTGCAGGAACACCTTGAACATGAACGTTCTGCTGCCATAGGCATTGCTTGGACTGGCAGCTAGTTCCCCTGACTCAAAATGCTCCACACCCCCTACCGTAGTTTCTGACTGTTCCCATATCGTGTCCTTATACAGGATACGATGAATCTTCTACTTTGTCCTTTTCCCTCAAAATTGTCTTTTTCCCTATAACTAGCTGGCTGCTGCCGTATATAAATTTTAGAAGCAGCTTGTCAACTTGCATGAAAAGTCTGTTGAAGTTTGACTAGAATTTCACTTAATTTATAGATTAATTTGGCAATACGTGACCTCTTTAAGATATTGAGCCTCATTTTCCATAAACATTTAGGTTTGAAGTCCTTCCATTGAGTGTTGTATTTTTGTCAAAGAAATACTGGCACATATTTTTGCTAGATGTATTTCTAAGCACCTCATCGATTAAATAATCTAAATAGCATCTTTTAAAACTTACACTTTCTAATTGTGATTTCAGTACAAGAATGCATGGTGACCAGACGGCAAGCTGACAGGGTCCTTGCAGTCTTAGGGTCAGGTCCGAGACCCGCCCTCCCCACCACAGTTCAGCTCGTTGATCTCAGGCAATGCAGTGGAACAGGGCTGAGGGAGAAACTGTTATTTACCTGTTGATTGTTCTGTTGAATTATAAATACAACGATCCCAGTGACTCCCTCCCGGTTGTATTGCACTTGAATCCTCTAAAACCACTGCAAGCAAATACACATCATCCTAGCAGCATTGGCTGCAATCCTCCGGATCGCATCCTTGGTATCTCTTTCTCATTCCCAGCCCAGAACTCAGGTTTCTCGGTTCAGTCAAGGCTGGTTCCCTGCCACGAGGGGCCTGAACTGGG
The DNA here is from genome assembly GCA_004023965.1 of Spilogale gracilis. Lineage (NCBI taxonomy): Eukaryota > Metazoa > Chordata > Mammalia > Carnivora > Mephitidae > Spilogale > Spilogale gracilis. The sequence goes on from PITA01004054.1 coordinate 127,313, forward strand.
ACTTGAGGACTCAGGATCGGGAACTGCTCCGATGTAGAGATGTCTTAGCATTTGGAATTGGAAAGGGGAGGAGCAATGGTGCATCGGGAGGAATCAATTATGGGACAGCTACAGGCCAAGAATCAGGTTTTCTCTACAAATCCTTAAAACTATGCTCAAGACCCATGGAATAAAAGTCAGTGATGCTCAGATAGAGAGATTTCTTAACTGTGTCTAAGCAGTTTGCTCCTGGTTTCCTGAGCAGGGCACAGTTAGTCTTCCTAATAGATGGCGGGGGGGGGGGGACTTCTCCCTCCCTCCCTTCCCGGGTTCATGGCTATAACTGGAGCCAACTATGGTTAGTCTTCCCCAAGATGGAGACTTTAAGGAATATTCCCAAGCAGCTGCTGAAACTCCCTTTGTTTCGGGGAAATTCGCTGTCTTCTCTGGCCCGACGAGGATTTCCTAACCCTTCCACCCTTGTTGGCACCAAATGGCCTGGCATCTCTGTTGGAGCACCTTAGGTGTGGCCTGCATGACTGGCCTCTCTACCATCCTTGGTGGCTCCTGCACCCTGGCTCCTTCTCTCTGTGTCAAGGAACCAGAAGGGCACCCCCAGACCTAACAACTCCCACTCCACATTTCCCGCCCCGTGTCTCAGGTAAAAACTGAAAATGGGGTGGGCCCAGGTGGAACATAAATCAGTATTTGAACGAAGCCAGGTTTGTTGGTTTCATTAAGATGTGTCTTTAAAGTTATCAGCACTAAATGTAAAACCTATTCTATGGAGGTTTGCTGAAGGTCAAATAAGCCCATATTATCTCTGTTGTAATTTGTTAGCAAAAAGATGACTAAACTGATGGTTAATGGTCAAAGTTTTCATGGGTGATTGTTAAGATAGCTTTCAAATTCTTTGGTAACCTGAAATGTTAAAGTTTTGCTTGGGTGATAAATGAAATTAATTCATTGGACATCTCGGTCTTTTCCAAATAAATCACTGTGAATTGGACATGGATCTGTGCTTTTGCCTTCTTATTACAAAGAAACAGCATATTTATTTATTTTTTTTTATTTTTTTTTTTTAAAGATTTTATTTATTTGACAGAGAGAAACACAGCCAGAGAGGGAACACAAGCAGAGGGAGTGAGAGGAGGAGAAGCAGGCTTCCCGCCGAGCAAGGAGCCCGATGTGGGACTCGATCCCGGGTCTCCGGGATCATGACCCGAGCCGAAGGCAGTCGCTTAACCAACTGAGCCACCCAGGCGCCCCAGAAACAGCATATTTAAATCTGTTGGTAAACATGTCTTGTACTTAACTGATTCATAAGTTTGTGATCTAAAGAATTCTGGTGTAACAGTTCATATAGAGTTACTCCTTAGTCTTCACTGGAGATTAAAGTTTCTAAGAGTGCAAGATTCTGCTGACTGTAACTAAGACTGATGGAAATAAGGAAAACAACTCTGAGGAAATGTAAGAGATATGTAAGAAAGATATAAGGGAATACATTTTTGTGGAAAGTAAAAGAAGGTAATTTTGTCCTACATGAGACTGGTTGTTTGAAGAGAAATGGCTTGGGACAAAATCTAAATGCAGAGGAAATTTAGTAGAAGGTTTATGATGGGAAAACTGGAAAGGAATTTTAGGTGTGGTCAGGACAGACTAAAATTAAAATAAATGCATTTTATTTTTTTTATTATTATTTTTTTATTAAATTTTTTTTTCTAGTGTTTCAAGATTCATTCCCCATTCCCCACACCCAGTGCTCCACGCTTTAGGTGTCCCCAGTACCCACCACCAGGCTCTCCCATCCCTTCACCCCCCTCCCTCCAAGTCCCTCAGTTTGTTTCTGTGTTCAAAATCTCTGTTGTTTCGTTTCCCTCCCTAGATTACCCTAGTTCCCATTTGCTTTCCTTCTGCCACTGTCCTCCAGTTTGCCCCTCATGCACCGCAAGTAAGTGAGACCATG